>JAODAL010005568.1:0-142247 GCA_025379985.1 Phyllomedusa bahiana | reverse complement strand
CCCATGTGACCTGCAGCTGAATACAGGATTTCTCACTGCTGCCCTGGGCCCTGTGACCTGCAGTTTGAATACGGGAAATTTCTCACTGCTGCCCATTTGGGTCATGTGACCTGAAAGCTGAATACAGGATTTTCTCACTGCTGCCACCTGGGCCTGTGACCCGCAGCTGAATAACAGGATTCCTCACTGCTGCCCCCTGGGTCAAGTGACCTGCAGCTGAATACAAGGATTTTCCTCACTGCTGCCACTGGGTCAATGTGAACCTGCACTCTGAGCTGCTGAAACACACAGCAAGGTTGTGTGACCCAGAAGTGACTCTCTCTATGCATTGATATGGTGGTTATTCTCATAGGAATGTATGGAGAGCCAGTCTTCCTGTCAGCATCAGAAGCACAGAGTCTACAGCCAATCAAGAGCAGGTCATGTGACCTAACAGAGACTGTTGCATCAACCAGAAATCCTGTATGCAGCTGCAGGTGAGGAAAGTTACTGGCTCTACAGTGTTCATAGAATCAATTTCTAATGAACGAAGGGAAATATGTAAAACAAATTGGAGTGCACTTTAGAGGACAAAGTGATTTTTTTCCCCATCACGTTCATTTTTTCCTCCCCTCTTAACAAGAGCAATAATTTTTTACTTTTTCCGTCTATATGCGGTACACATAGGAGGGCTTGTTTTCTTGGGGGACAAGATGTACTTTTTAATTGTACCATTGATCATAACATATAATGTACTGGGGAACCCCAAAAAAGTTCTATGTGGGAAAGAATGTGAAAATAAAGTAATTTCGTCATTTTCAGTTGTTTTTATGGAGGTCACTGTTCGGCAGAAATGAGGTCATCTGGGTTCTGCAGGTCGGTACGATTCCGGCGATACAAAATCTGGAGAGTTTTCATTATAGTTTAGTATAAAACATTCTCAATCTCTCACATTTCGCTGCAGTGCCGTTTTCTGCGCCCGATAACTTTTTTTATTTTTCTATCTACGGACGTGAGCGGGAGCTCGTTTTTTTCCGCCCTGGAGTGTGAATATAATTGGAACCTTTGTGATTTACATACGACTTTTTGACAACATATTTTTTTTTAGGGATGTGAAATGACCAAAAAAAAGAACCTCAATATCAGCACTGGGAATTTTTTCTCCTTCTACGATGTTCACCTTTTGGAGTAAATGATGTTAAACTTTAGTAGGTTGGAGCTTTACGGACGCGGCGATACCAATAATGTGTTTTTTTTTAAAAATATTTGTACAATGGCAAAACAGGAGGAAGGGTTGAACTTATTTTGAAATGTTTTTAATAAAAAAATAATTATTTTGAAAACTTTTATTTTACTTGTACATTTAAGGCAACAAGTATGCACGAGGCTTCGCCAGTTATCTGGTGCCTTTTCAGCACAAAAACTGGCGCAGCCCTGTGCGCTCGATGTATGAGCAGGCGCGCTCCAAAATTAGGTGCATTTTAAAGCGTCTGCGGCTCTTTGTAATGCGCCTAAGATGCAGGGGTGTTCTGTTTATATATTCATGTATAACTCTGCACCTGCAGCATCTGATCTCCTGTCCTGTTCACACATTCCTGCTCTGTACCTTGTGTCCCGTGGGGGGGTAGTCAAGTCTTTTATGACATGGGGGGAAGAGGGTCATGGACCCCCAACATTCCCTCACACAAAAAAACGTTGATCTAATGCTTCTCAGCAAGTTTTTACAAAAATGAACAGGAGGTTCTTCGTTACTTTTTGATCAAATGATAGAAGCCCACTTGCCACTTCACGGCGACCTCTTGCAGGGAGCTCAGGAGAGGTAAGCTGTCAACCTTTCCTTTTCTTGGTGGCGGTGCTGTGTCAACCTTTCCTTTTCTTGGTTGCGGTGCTGAGTCAACCTTTCATTTTCTTTGTGACGGAGCTTTGTTGTGGCCATTGCGGCTGTGATGCAGTGCTGGTGTGGGGGTGCAGCCCAGAACCGGGGGGCTCGGGCTGGCAGCAATGGTGCCGTTGGGCCACTGGGCTGTGCCCCCTCATCCGTGTGGCTTTGGCTGCGGTGGTGGCCACCGTGCAGTACTATTTTTTGGCCCATAGCAGGCAGCTCTAGCCTATATGCTACCTGGGAAAAATTAACAGGTGCAGCTAATTTGCTGAGCAACAGCTCACATACCGCACTGCTAGGAGAACATATAGATGATAAAAAACTGTAGTGTTTTTTGAGTAAGTAATGTCCCATTTTTTGTACACCGTGCAGTACTGCCCCTATTTAGAGTAAGGACCCTCTTGATAGATGTCGCCGTGAAGTGGCAAGTGGGCTTATACCGTTTGATCAAAAAGTAACTAAGAACCTCCTGTTCATTTTTGTAAAATTTTGCTGAGAAGCATTAGATTAACGTATAGTGTGAGGATGTGCGGTCCGTGACTCTCCCTCCATGTTTGAATATACAAGTCTTTACGACACTAGTCCCATTTTGAGCAACCAGTGGCCACTAAAGAGCGTCGTCCTACAGCACATGTCCCTCGGGGAGGATAGGTATAGTTGTTGTGGCACAAGCTGAGGAAACCAGAGCCTGCGAGTGACGCAGATGGCATGGGATAATCCAGTACTCTAACATCTCTGAGCTATGTGTCTGCAGATAGCAGCTGAAGACAGGTATTAAATGACTCCCGCTCCCTGCCAACACCTCTTCAACAGGAAAGTTGGCAGCCTCTCCCTACCAACACCTCCGACGCGTCTCTACTTTATTAGTCACAAGTTCTCCCAGAGAAGAGTCAGTAAAGTAGGTGCAGATGGAGATCGGTGCGGAATCGATGCCAAATGGAAGAATTCAGTCGGCAACCATCCTGCCGCGCTCCCTGGACTCTCGCATGATTGCGGTAAATGGTTTTACTACCGGACGTTAAAATTGGTTAAACACCTGTTTATCAATATGTGAGGATTCAGAGCGTCCGAGATGGGAGGAAGGCCCGGGGGCGTCCGCTAGGGTTAGTTCTTGGACTAGGAGATGAGAGGGGAGGTGTGCGAAGCAAACTGACAAAAAATACACGACAGCCTGCTCCGTGATCAGGAGACAGACTGACGAAAATGGCGCCGGCAGGACAAACAGCGGTCCCGAGGCCGTCCTGCTGGATCCTCAACTGCTCTTGGGGTTACACAGATATATTAAAGGGGTTCTCCGGTTCCTATACAGAAATATATACTAAACACCTAGGGACCCATAAAAAACTACTCACCTTATTCCGCTCAAGCGCTGCGTCTCTCTGCTCCTCTGTGTACATTCTTTAATAAATAATAATAAATAAAAAAATAATTTTAGGCCCTTTCCCCCCAATTTGAAAGCCAAATTACCCCAATTAAACAAATTTCAGGACCCCCCCCGGGGGGAAAAACCCCTGGTGGGGGAAACCCTGAAAAAAGGGGGCCAAGCCCCCTGAAAATGGGGGGGGGGCCCCCTGCACCCTCCTTTTCAGGGAAAAAGCAAAAAAAAAGAGCCCCAAAAAATCACCTTTAAACTGGGGGGCCCCAAAAAATTCCAATTTTTTTCCCACTTGGGGGGGCCCCCAAATTTTCCAACCCCCCATTTGGGGGGGCCCAAAAAAACCCATCTCCACTGGGGGGCCCCCCAAAAATTTCAGCCCCCATTTGGTGGGCCCCCCAAAAGAAACATCCCCCCCCCCAAACCTTGGGGGGGGCCCCCAAGAATAAAATCTCCACTGGGGGGCCCCCCAAAAAAAATTCCAACTTCCACTGGTGGCCCCAAAATCAACCCCCCCCGGGGGGGCCCCAAAAAATCACCCTTCCCACTGGGGGGGGCCCCCCCAAAAAAAAATCACCTCCACTGGGGGGGCCCCCAAGAATCACCCTTCCACGGGTTTTAAAAAACCCCCCCTTTGGGGGGCCAAGAATCACCCCCCAAAAAAAGGGGCCCCCAAGAATCACCCCCCACTGGGGGGGGCCCCAAGAACCCAAACCTTCCCATTTGGTTTGGGCCCCCCCAAGAACCCAACCCCCCCCACTGGGGGGCCCCCCAAAAGAATAAACCCCACCCCCCAAAACCCTTGGTTGCCCCAAAAAAACCCAATCTCCACTTTTTGGCCCCCCAAAAATTTAAACTCCCCCTGGGGGGGGGCCCCAAGGGAAAATCACCTTTCCCTGGGGGGCCCCCCCCAAGAATCAACTCCAAAAACCCACGGGGGTTTTGGGGCCCCCCCAAGAACCCAACTCCCCAAACCTTGGTGGGCCCCAAAATAATTTTTTCCCTTCCCAAATTGGGGGGCCCCCCCCAAGGAACCCCAACTCCATTTGGGGGGGGCCCCCCAAAAGGAATCACCTCCCCCGGGGGGGAAACCCCAAAAATCAACCCCCACTGGGGGGCCCCCCCCCAAGGGGAATAAAGATCCACTTGGGGGGCCCCCCCCCATAAAAATCATCTCCCCGGGCCCCAAAAAAGTTTCAAAAATTTAAGTCCCAGCCCCCCTCCTCCCCTTCTAAAACCCAAGGGCCCCCACAAAATCAAAATTAGAAATTTTCCTTTCACCTCCCCCCCTCCAAATAACAGGGGGCCCCAAACCAGTTTCCAAAATGGGAAATCCCCCCTAAAGGCCCCCCCCCTGTTTCCATTAACAGGGGGGCCCCCCCCAAACCCAGAAAACCCCGGTTGTCCTAAGCTCCCCCTTTGCCCCAAAAACGGGCCCCCCAAAAAAATCAGAAACTGCCCCCCTAAGTTTTCCCCCCTGTTTTCTAAAACAGGGGGCCCCCCAAAAAATCAGAAAAAAAGGGGGCCCTAAGTTTTCCCCCCTTTCCCCTCAATAAACCGGGGGGGCCCACAGATCAGTTTTACCCGGGCCCCCTCAGTCCCCCCCCCTGCCCCCTAAACAGGGGGGCCCAAAAATTTCAATACCCCATGTCCCCCCACCCTTCCTCCTGCCCCCCTAAAACCCAAGGGGGCCCCCCCCAAGATCAGATAGCAGGGGTTCCCCCTCATCCCCCCCGGCCCCTTTTCTAAAAACCAGGGGGCCCCCCCACAGTTTCAATACAGACCCCCCCAACCCCCCCTTCCCCCTAAAAAAGGGGGCCCCCCCCAAGATCAGATAGAAATGTCCCCCCCCCCCAGCTCCCCCCCCTCCCTCCTTAAAAAAAAGGGGGGCCCACAAATCAGTTTTTAAGCATGCCCCTAAAGCTCCCCCTGCCCCCCTATAACATGGGGGGCCCAAGATAAAAGATACATGTCCTCACCCTTCCCCTATTTCAAAATAAAAAGGGGGGGCCCACAGACCCAAAATCCCAAGGCCCCCAAAGGCTCCCCCTGCCCCTATAACAGGGGGGCCAAGATCAAAAATGGGAAAAAAAAAATGCCCCTCACCCTCCCCCCCGGGCCCCTTAATTAAAAAATTCCACAGACCCAAGATAGAAAGGGTTCCCCCTGGCTTCCCCCCCGGGCCTCTAAAAAATTTTGGGCCCCACGGGGATCAAAATACCCCAAATTTCCCCCTAAACCCTCCCCCCCCTTTAAAAACCCTTGGGGGAAACAGATCAAAATAAAAAAAAGTTCCCCAGTTTCCTCCCCCCTTCAAATAAAAAGGGGCCCCCAAAAAAATCAGAACCCAATGTCCCCACCCTTCCCTCCCCCCTCAATAAAAAGGGGGGCCCCCAAAACCCAGTTTTAAGCTTTGCCCCCCTCAGCTCCCCCCCTTTTCTAAAAAAGGGGAAAGACAGACCCAAAATAGAAATTCCCCGCTCCTCCTCCCCCTTTTTAAAAAGGGGGAAAAGTTTTCAAAAAAGATGGCCCCTGCTTCCCCTGCCCCCAAATAAACCAGGGGGCCCCCCAAATTTTTAAAAATTAGCTTTTTTTCCTCAGCCCCCCTCCCGTTTAATAACTTTGGGGGCCCCCAAAAAATCATATAGAAAATTTTCCCCCAGCTCCCCCCCCGGGCTTCAAAAACCAGGGGGCCCCACGTGCCCAAGAAAAGAAAAGGCCCCCCCAACCCCCCTCCCCCCCTGCCTATAACATGAGGCCAAAAAACCCAAAAATAGCTTTGCCCCCCTAAAACCCACCTCCCTTTAAACAGGGGCCTGCAAAATTAAAAACCCCCATGTCCCTCACCCCCCTCCTCCCCCTATAACATGGGGTTTGAAAAATTCAGATAGCTGTCCCCCCCCGGGTTCCCCCCCCTGCCCCCTTAAAACCCCAAGGGGGCCCCAAAAATTCAGAAACGGTTTCCCCCTCCAGCCCCCCCCCTCCCCTCTATAAAAAAGGGGCCAAAACCAAAACGGGAAAAGAAAAAATTTCCCTTTTAAAGCCCCCCCTCCGCCCCCTAAAAAAACAGGGACCCAACGGGTACCCAGATGGGAAATGCCCCTCCCTACCCCCCTCCCCCTTCTAAAAACGGGGGGCCCAACAGATCGATAGAAAGGGCCCCTCACCCTCCCCCCTTTCCCCTTTTAACAGGGGGGCCCCCCCAAGATCAATAGCATTTTCCCCCAACCCCCCCTTCCCCCCTGCCCCTAAAAAAACATGGGGCCAAAAAGACCCAGAATAGCATGCCCCCTCAGTTTCCCCCCCTCCCTCTATAAAAAGGGGGGGCCCCCCCCAACCCCCGAAAATCAAAAATTTTAAAAATGTCCTCCGGCTCCCCCCTGCCCCCCTTAATAACAGGGGGGCCAAACAGATCAATAGCATGCCCCCAAACTCCCCTGCCTAAACAGGGGGCCCCCAAAAAATTCAGATAAAAAGCCCCCCTCACCCCTCCCCCAAAGCCCCAAACAGGGGGCCCAAATCGGGATAGAAAAGGGCCCCCCTCAGCTCCCCCCCCTGCCCCCTATAACGGGGGCCCCCACAGATCAATTACCCAAAGCCTCAGTTTCCCTCCCCCCTTTTAAAATAACAGGGGGACAAAAACCCCCAAAATAGAATGCCCCTCAGCCCCCCTCCCCCTCTAAAACCTTTGGCCCCCCGGCAGTTTTCAAAATAAAAAAGTCCCCCAATTTCCTCCCAATAACAGGGGCCCCCAACAGACCCAAATAAAAGGGTTTCAAGGGGAAAAAAAAAGGGGCCCCCTTTTAAAAAGGGGGAAACCCACAAAATTTAAATTTCCTCTGTTTTGTTTAGGTTTAAAGCCCCCAGGAAAAACCCCAAAAACCCCTTACCGCCCCTTTTTTCCCTTTCTTAGGGTTTTTTTATGCAACATTTTTTGTTTGCCCGGAAAATTTTTTGGGGGCTACAAACCTCGCAGGGGGGCCCCCAAAAGCACTTTTTAAATTCTTTTTTTCTGAAATTTGGGGCCCAATGAAAAAATTTGATCTTTTTCAACAAAAGCGGCCCGACCCCCTTTCCCCCCCAAACCGGGAAACCAACCCCCTTAAAAAATTTTCCCCAGGGGAAAAAAATTTATAGCGCCGGTTTTCGTTTGGAAAAGGCCGCTCCGCGCTCCAAAAAAGGAAAAGAAGGGGCCCCTTTTTGGCCCTGACCCGGGGCAGCACCCCCGGGGGCCCAAAGGGGGAAAGCATTTTTCCGGGTTGAAAAAAAAAATAAAAATTTTTTGACAGGGGTTTCCCCCCTTAGGGGTTTGGAAATTTAAACCCGGGCCCGGGCCCCCCAAAACCCTTTGAAAAAATAGGGAAAAAACTTTTTGCACCACAAAAATACCAGGGGCCCGGCGTAAAGGGGGGGAAATCGGGGCCCAAAGGGAGAACGGGAAAGGAAAATTTTAAAAAGGTTTCAGGGGGGGCCCCCCCTTTTCCCAAACGGGAAACTGGGAAGAGGCCCCCAAAGGGAAAAAGGCAGGGCCCATCTTTGCCCTTTGGGGGCTCAACCCTTTGGGCCCCAGTTCCCCCGGGGGGGGGCCCCCCACAAGTGAAAGGGCCCCCCTTTTTGGGGGGAAAATTTTGTTTCCAGGAATCCCAAGAAAAAAATCCCCGGGACCCCTTGGGTTTTTTGGCTTTCCCCTTTTTTTTACGGGTTTTTTTTTGTTTTTTTGGGAAGGGTGCAAAAAGGCCCCTAAAACCCCCAATTTTAAAAGGATTCCCTTTTTTTCCCCTTAAACTAAGCATCTGAAAAATCCCCAAAGGAAATTAAAGGAAAAAAAGGACCCCGGAGAACTAAAGGGGGCCCCCCCCTTTTTGGGCCATTGGTTAAAAATCCTAAATTTTTGGGGCTTTCGGGGGACTTCGGGGTTAACCACCCACATTTTTAATCACTTTGCCCCGCTTTTTTGTTCCCCCCGATCTGGGGGGGTGAGGCCCAACCCCCCTTTTTTTAACCCAAAACAGAGAAAGAGAGAAAAAAGGGGGGAAGACCCGGGCCCGGTTTTAAAACCACAAAAAACCCTGGGGGGTGAAACCTTAGAAGAAAAAAAAAATTTTCCCTTTAATCTCCCCAAAAAGGGGAAAAAATAAACAGAGAAAATTTGAAAAATTTGAAAAAAAGGGGCCCTTCATTTTACTGTTCCCTACATGTTAAAAGTGAATCTTTGCAGTGAGACAACTTCTTTAACGTCTAAGGGGCCGTTTACACGGCACAGGACAAATACTAGTCGGTATTTGCTCTGTTTAGGGGCCGTGTACACGGCATGCAGGGGGACGGTTTTTGTCCCCGGTTTGCGGATCAAGCCCTCCCCCTTCGTGCCGACATGTTCATGTTCCCCTTCAAAGCCGGGCGAAAGAATGAACATTTTCAATGTTTTTCGGGCCGCCGGCGGTCCAAAAGAAACGTCCGGCGGGAAATCCGTGCAGTGGGGACTGCTGCATGGATTTTTCTTTAAGGTCCATGTAAAAGGTTGACACCCGGTCTACAGACGACTTTCAAAACCGAAAACCGTCTGTGAAACTAGGTGAAAACCCCAGACCGTGGGGACAAGGCCCAATTCTCCAGTATGTTTTCCTGGTGAGGTGAGAACGGCTTTCTGCATAGGGCTCACTTACTTTTTAGCCATAATTTTTCATCTCATTTGCATTTTCTTATTCCAGACAATCTTCTCTGAATAAAAATCTAAAATTACAATTTTTTCTAAAGAAAAAAAGCGCACTGCTCTGCCAGGAATCGGGGACCCCCAAATGCTGAATAATTTTTTAATTGTTTCATTGTTTTATGTAAATACAATACAAGCAAAATCTAATTGACAATAAATAAATAGTTTGTGGCTCCGATAAACAGATTGTCGGCACCCTGCCGCCCCGCAGGGGATGGGGGGGCAAAGGGCCTCCTTTTCTTGCAGGATTACATTGCCATTCACTTGCTCCGGCGGGTGGGGGAGCTGCACGGGGGCGACGACGCTGCTGAGGTCTCTGAAGACAAAGTGTTAGAAAAAAAAAAAATCTGATGTTCACAACTTGTTCATTAAGAGCGATAAGTGCAAAAAATTCAGAGACCTGACGAGGTCGGAGCCGGGAGTCGCAACCCTCAGATATTCTCTGCCAGCAAAAAGAAAACAAATAGAAAAATTATCAGCTTTCCAAAAGCTACACGTATTAATACACAGGCGGCAACAATCAGGCCCGTTCCACAACCTGCTCATCCCCCCCCTTTTACCCCATCGCCTGAGCCTTGGTTTTTTTTTCCACATGGATCCATTGATAGATTCACAGATTATACAGGGATTTGAGATAGATAGTAATATGGGATAGATAGTATGAATAGATAGATTGATAGAAGATAGATAATATGTGATAGATAGATAGATGATAGAAAAAGATGATAGTAGATAGATTGAAGTGAGATAGATGATAGATAGATAGAATAGATAGAAGATAGATAGATAGATAGTAGATAGATATAATAGATAGATAGATAGATAGTAGATAGATAGATAGATGATAGATAGGAGATAGTAAATGAGTGATAGATAGATTTGAGGTAGTTAGATAGATAGATAAAATAATAGATAGATAGGGGTAGATAGATAGGATAGATAGAAGATGATTGATGAGATAATTGATAGTTAGATAGATAATAGGAGATAGATAATAATGATTTTGAGATAGAAGATAATAGTTTTGATAGATATGAGAATAGATAGATGAAGGAGATAGATAGATATGAATAGATAGTAGATTATGAGGTGATAGATATGGGTAATGAAGAGAAATAGATTTGAATAGATTGAATAGAAGATAGGGATAGATGAAGGATAGATAGAAGATAGATAGATAGATAGATATAAAATAGTAGATAGTATGAATAGTAGAAAAATAGATAATAGTAGATAGATAGGGGTTTAGTTTAGGAGATAGATAGATAGATAGATAATTTAAAAAATAGAAAAGATAGATAGTATGAAATAGATAGAAGTAGATAATAAAGATTAGAAAAATTGATAAAAGAGAAGCAATAGATATAAGATGACAGACAGATAGATATGAGATAGAATTTTTAAAATTAGATAAAAATTTTGAGATAGATAGATGGGTTTTAGATGTATATAGATAGATAGTCTGAGATGGGATAAAAAGATAGATGATAGATACATAGATATGAATAGATAGATATGAGATAGATAGAAAAAATAGATAGATATGAGATAGATTAAATAGATATGAGATAGATATGAGATAGATAATAGATGATGGATAAAAGATATATATGAGATATAATTCATAGATTATTGAGATAGATAGATATAAGATAGGAAGTAGATATATAGATATGAGAATCAGATATGATATAGATAGATAATAGATATGAGATAATAGATAGATATGAATGAGATTGATACGATATGAGATAGATAGGATAGATTTATACAGGAATTCAGTCTTGGTTAAAGTGTCCGTTTGTCTCCATGCGACAAGTTTCTGCCAGGAACTGTAATTTCTACAGGACAGATATCCCGCCGCATTGTGGGTTTTTTTTCCGGTAAAACTCAAAAGTCATTAAAAAAATGTAAAATTTATCTTCTGGAGTTAAGTGTGAAATTTCAAATTGACTCATTGAATTAAAGGAGATCGTCAGTGTTTTAGTGGTTTTTTTTTTTGTTTCCCCTAGGTTCATTCTTCATTGCTTTTAGCTACACGTAGTGTATTTGGTAATCGCATACCTTGCAGCAGCATTACAGGATGTTCTGGCTGATGCAACAGTCACTTGTTTGGGAATCACATGACCTGCCTCTGATTGGCTATAGACCTCTGTGCTTCTGATGCTGATAGGAAGTCTGTCTCTCTATATATTCCTATGAGACGGACTCTGAACCTCCCATAGGAATGAATAGAGAAATTCACTTCAGGGTCACACAACCTTGATGTGTGTCATCAGCTCAAGTGAGAAATCCTGTATTCAGCTGCAGGTCACATGACCCAGTGGCAGAAATGAGATATGTGTTCTCCACTCTGCTCTATGGGAGTTCCCAGTACAGGAGAGCACATGTTTCTTTCATCTGTTCTAGGGACTTCCCATACATGGGAGCACTGTGGTTCTCTCCATTCAGTTCTATGGGAGTTCCTGGTACAGGGAAGTGCTTGTGTTCTCCAGTTCTGCACTAAGTGGGAGTTCCTCAGTTACAGGAGAGCACTGTGTTCTTTCCATTCTGTTCTATGGTAGTTCCCAGTACAGGGAGCGCTGTGTTCTCCATTCTGTTTCTATGGGAGTTTCCATTACAGGGGAGTGCTGTGTCTCCATCTGTTCTATGGGAGTTTCCCAGTAAAGTGTGCGCAGAGTTGTTCTCCATTTCATCCCCTCTTAATGGGAGTTTCCCAGTACATGGGCGCTGTGTTCGTCCATTCTGTTCTATGGGAGTTCCCATACAGGGGAGCGCTGTGTTCTCCATTCCCTCTATGGGAGTTCCCAGTTACAGGGCCCGAGCGCTAAGTTCTCCATTCTGGTCTAATGGGAGTTCCAGTGCAGGGGAGCACTGTGTTCTCCATTCTCTTCAATGGGGTTCCCAGTACAGGGAGCGCTGTGTTCTCCATTCTGTTCTATGGGACTTACCAGCACAGGGGAGGCTGTGTTCTCCATTCTTTTCTATGGTAGTTTCCCAGAACGGGGAGCTCTGTGTTCTCCATTCTGTTCTATGGAAGTTTTCTAGACAGGGGGATGCTGTGTTCTCAAATCTGCTTCTATGGTGAGTTCCCATTACAGGGGAGCCTGTGTTCTCCATTCTGTTCTATGGGAGTTCCCCAAGTACAGGGGAGCGCTGTGTTCTCCATTCTGTTCTATGGGAGTTTCCGGTACAGGTGATGCGCTTTTTCCCCCAGAACTCCTCTATGGAGTTCCCGGTACAGGGGAGCGCAGAGTTCTTCATTCTGTTCATGGGAGTGTCCCAGTACATGGAGTGCTTTGTTTCTCTATTCTCCTCTATGGGAGTTCCCAGTACAGGGGAGCACTGTGTTCTCTATTCTGTTCTAAGGAGTTCCCAGTACAGTGGAGTGACTGTGTTTTCCCTCCATTCATCTTTACGAGAGTTCACCATTACAGTTGATCGCTGTTGCTCGTCTATTCTCCGAATAGGGAGATCCTCCGGAACAGGAAGCACTGTGTTCCTCCGCATTCTGTTTCTATGGAGTTCCCAGGACATGGGAGTGCTTGTGTTATCCTCCATTCTCCTCTAGGAGAGTTCCCAGTACAGGGGAGCTCTGTGTTTCCATTCTGTTTCTAGGGGAGATTTCCCAGTACATAGCATCGCTGTGATTCTCCAATCTCCTCTATGAGTGTCCCATTATAACAGGGGAGCGCTGTGTTCTCCATTCTGTTTCTATGGGAGTTCCGCATGTAACAGTGGAGCGCGTGATCTCCATTTCCCTCTATAGGGAAGTTCCCAGTACAGGAGAGCACTGTGTTCTCAATTCTGCTCTATGGGAGTTCCCAGTACAGGGGAGCGCTGTGTTCTCCATTCTGTTCTATGGGAGTTCCCAGTGTTTTTTTTATAATTGAGAGTGTTTGTATATTGTTTGGGAACCGAGCTCCCTTATTGCTGGCACCCAGTATATTATTAAAAACTGCTGACCAGTGCTATGATAGATAAATAGACAGATAGATATGAGATAGATAGATAGATATGGGATAGAGTACTTAGATATGGATAGTATACATAATATGAGATAGGGATAGACTATTCGAGAAGATAGATAGGATAGATATGATAGATAGGAGATAGATAGGGATAGGGAAGATAAGATAGATAGAGATAGATTAGATAGATAGATAGAGATAGATAGGAGATTAGAATATGATAAAAGATAGATTTATGATAGATAGATAAATAATAGATAGTAGATAGATAGATAGATAGATAGATAAGATATATAGATATGATAGATAGATAGGAGAAAGATTAGATAGATAGGAGGATATATAGATAGGAGATAGATAGATAGATACGGAAAGATAATAGCTATGAATAGATAGATAGCTAAGAGATAGATAGGAGATAGTATAGATAGGGAGATAGTTAGGAGATAGATATATAGGAGATAGATATAGATAGATAGATATGGGAATAGGAATAATATGGGATAGATATGAGATAGAATAGATTATGAGATAGATATGGGATAGATATATGAGATAGATAGATAGAAAGATAGTATAGATATGAGATAGATAGATATATATATAGAGATAGATAGATATAATATAGAATAGATAGATGATCATAGATATGAATAGGATATGAGGTAGATAGATAGATAGATAGATAGATAGATAGATAGATATGAGAATAGATATATAGATAGATAGATATGAGATAGATAGAATTAGATAGGATAGATAGATAGATATGAGAGAGATAATAAGATAATATAGATAGATACGGGGGGGATATGAGATAGATAAGATATGGGAAAGATAGATAGGAGATAGATAGATAGATAGATAGATATATGAGATAGATAGATAGGAGAGAGATAGGATAGATATATAGATAGATATGAGATAGATAGATATGGGATAGATAGATAGATATGAGATAATAATAATCTTTATTTTGCTAATAGCGCCAACATATTCCGCAGCACTTTTACAATTTGGGAGGGTAAAACGTAACAGACATTACACATAAAGTATTACAGATGAGACACAATGTGTGAGGGTCCCTGCACCAAAGCTAACAATCTTATTATGGGTGTACAAGGATAGACGAAGGCAAGAATGCTAGATTTACAATGTTCCAGCCATGAGACATAAATATGGTTGTTTTACGTGGAATTCTGATGAACCCTGCACCCTCTATATACATCTATATACAGTTAAATGTCCGAAAGAGATGATGCGCTAAGGGAGTGTGGGGGAGGGGAGTTTTATGCCCATTAGGATTCTTGGTTAGGCCAGAGTGGAGAAGAATGTATGTCCACAGTGGCCCTTTTAAAGCCTATGAGGAGTACTGAGTGTGCCTGATCGCCCCGGTAGCTTATTCCAGAGAATTGGTTGCCCGACAACGTGCGAAGTCATGTGAGATGGGCATGGGATGTTTCGGATGATTGATGAAGTGTAAACCTGATATCATCATGCCTCAGAGCGGAGAGAGCCAGGTAGGGTGTAGAACAGAGATGAGGAAGGAGATGTGGTGAGACAGCGTTGTTGAGAGCCTATGTTTGAGAGTGATGATTTTAAGTTGTTATTCTGTACTGATATGAAACAGTGCTGTGACTGACAAAGGGTTAAGAGGCATCATTAAAGCGGCTTGGCATTCATGACATACGAGAGGGTAGAGTTTACCAGAGAGGGAGACCGATAAGCAAGTGAGTTACAGGATTCAAGACAGAAAGAAATAAGATCAACAACTGAGAGTTTTGAGTTTTTGTTTCCACAGTGAGAAATGGACGGATTTCTGGATGTTCTAGAGTGCATGTGGACAGGAGCGGGCAAGGGATTTGTATATTAGGGGGAGAGAAGGTCAGATCAGAATCTTAGTATAGACCCCCAGACAGGCGGGCCTGCTGCCTAGGAGTTGTAGGGTGGTGCCTGACACACTGAGAAGAAATATCAGGGTGAGTCTGTTAGTTATATGGAGTGGGAATGACATAGAAGTTTAGTTTGTAGTGAGGTTTAGTTTTAAGATACAGGGAGACATATTCAGAGACAGCGGACAGACAGATAAGATAGAGAAGATAGAATAGATAGATATGAGAGATATGAGAGATATAATAGGATAGATTAGAATATGGGAATAGATGATATAGATATGAGATAGAGATAGAAAGAATATGGATAGTTAGATAGATATATAGATATGAATATAGATAGATGATAGATAGATAGATAGATAGATAGATAGATAGATAATATGAGAAAAGCTTAGATAGGATGAATAGTATAGATATGAGATAGATAAGATATATAGATATATATGAGATATATAGATAGATATATATGAGATAGATAGATAGATATATATATAGATATGAGATAGATAGATAGGAGATAGATAGATTGAGAAGATAGATAGATATGAGATAGAATAGATATGAGATAGATAGGAGATAGATAGATAGGTAATAGATAGATAGATATGAGATAGATAGATAGATATGAGATAGATAGGATAGATAGAAAGAATAAGAGATATATAAATAGATAGGATTAGATATGAGATAGATTGATATGAGATAGATAGGTAGGAGATAGATAGGTAGGAGATAGATAGGTAGGAGATAGATAGGTAAGATATAGATGGGGGGGGGGGGGGGGGTTTGGGGGAAAAAAGAAGATAGGGAGAGTGGATAGATAGATAGATATGAGATATGATTAGATAGATAATAGATAGGAGAGAGATAGATAGATAGGAGAGAACTAGTAGATAGATATGAGATAGATAGATAGAATAATAGATAGATAGATATGAGTAGATAGGTTAGTAGGAGATAATAGATAGATAGATAGATAGATAGATAGTGAGATAGATAGATATATATTGAGATATTAGATATATATATAGATAGATATATATGAGATATATAAATAGATAGATAGATATGAGATAGATAGATATGAGATAGATAGGTAGGAGATAGATAGGTAGGAGATAGATAGGTAGGAGATAGATAGGTAGGAGATAGATAGGTAGGAGATAGATAGATAGATAGGAGAGAGATAGATAGATAGATATGAGATAGATAGATAGATAGATAGATAGGAGAGAGATAGATAGATAGGAGAGAGATAGATAGATAGATAGATAGATATGAGATAGATAGAAAAATAGATAGATATGAGAGAGATAGATAGGAGATAGTTAATGATAGAATTAGATAGATAGAGATAGATATTGAATAGACTAGATGGAGATAGATAGTATGGGATAGATATGAGATAGATAGATAGATTAGATAGATAGATCAAGAATAGATAGGAAATTTGGAAATTTAAGATAGATACATATGAGATAGATAGATATGGGATAGATATGAGATAGATAGATAGATATGATATAGATAGATAGATAGATAGATAGATAGATAGATAGATAGATATGAGATAGATAGATATGGGAAGTATATGAGATAGATAGATAATAGATAGAATAGATTTGGATAGATAGGAGAAGATAGATAGGATAGAAGATAGATAGATATGGAGATAGATTAGATAGATATGAGATAGATAGATATGGGATAGATAGAGAGATTTAGGAGATTAGATAGATAGGAATAGATATGATATAATAGATAGATATGGATAGATATGAGATAGATAGATAGAAGATAGGATAGATAGGAGATAGATAGATAGATATGAGATGAGATGATAGATAGATAGATATGAATAAATAGATATGGGATAGATAGATAGATATATAGATTAGGGATAGATAGGAGATAGATAGGAGATAGATATGAGATAGATAGATAGATAGGAGATAGATAGATAGATAGATATGAGATAGATTGAATAGATATGGGATAATTATGGAGATAGAATAGAATAGATATGGGATAGAATACGAGATAGATAGATAGATAGATAGATAGATATGGGATAGATAGGAGATAGATGATAGATATTATATATATAGATAGATAGATATGAGATAGATAGATATGGGATAGGATAGATAGATAGATAAAAGAATGATAAATATAGATAGATAGATAGATATGAGATAGATAGATAGATAGATATGGGATAGATAGATAGATAGATAGATATGAGATAGATAGATAGATAGATAGATATGAGATAGATAGATAGATAGATAGATAGATAGATAGGAGATAGATATGAGATAGATAGGAGATAGATAGATAGATAGATAGATAGATTTACACAGTGAAACGTGATCTTTTTGTGTCTTATTGTCAGGGGATTACGGTCTGGATCTACAGATCATTGGGGTCAGTTTGGAGGAAATTTTACTTGGTAACCTAATCCCTTTGCATCGAAGAATTTTCCTCAAGTGTCTGTTTTGGGAGGTCAATATTATGTTAGGTTGTGGACAGCACATTGTGTGGAGCCGCTGCAGAGCGGTCACTGTGTGATTTATAACCTGGTTACTTGCCAAAAAGGAGCCTGAGCGAGGGGGGGGGTAGAGGGGGGGGGGAGGTGGGGGGAGGGTAATAAATGGGGGGGGAGGGGGTGGGGGGAAGGAAGGAACCGACTTAAAATAAACTTAAGGCTGGGGTTCATATGGCCGTACTGGCAGGTGTACTATTAAATGGAAAGGGATGTTCTTATCTGGTATTTCATATCATAATACATAGAGTCTTATAGGTGCAGCTCTGACCTCTGAGTCCCAGAAAGAGTCAGCTCAGAATGGAGATGTAGTCAGGTTTGCAAACGACTCTCCATGCTGTTCTACTGGAGTTCTGAGGATGGCCAAACACACCTCCCTGTAATGTGAACCCCCATAAGGGAATGGAGAACACAGCGCCCCCCTGTACCGGGGAATGCATAGAGGGAATGGGAGCACAGTGCTCCCCTTCCGGGAATCCCCATAGAGGGAATGGAACACAGTGTCCCCTTAATGTGAACTCCATTGAGGAAAATGGAGAACACAGCGCCCCCCTGTACTGGGGAATCCCATAAAGAGAGTGGAGAACACAGCGTCCCCTGTACGGAATTCCATAGGGAGAAGGAGAACACACGCCCCCCCTGTAGGGAACTTCCATGGGGAAAAATGGAGAACACAGCGCTCCCCCTTACTGGGAACTTCCTAGAGGAGAAGGGAGACACAGCGCCCCCCTGTATGGGAACCCCCATAGAACAGAATGGAAACACAGCCTCCCTTACTGGAAACTCCCCATGAAGAGAGGGAGAACACAGCGCCCCCCTGTCTGGGAATTTCCCATAGAAAAAATGGAAAACAGCGCCCCCCTGAGGGGAATTTCCCATAGGGGAGAATGGAGAACACAGCGTCCCCCTGTACTGGGAATTCCTAGGGAGAATGGAGAACACCGCTCCCCTGTCTGGGAACTCCATAGAACAAAATGGAGAACAAGCGCCCCTGACGGGGAACCCCCATAGAAGAGAGTGGAGAAAACGCCCCCCTTAACGGGGGAACTCCCATAGAAAAGAATGGAAAACACCGCCCCCCTTACGGGGAAAATTTCCATAAAAAGAATGGGGGAAAAAAAACAGCGCTCCCCTGTATGGTAATCCCATAGAGGAGAATGGAAACACAGGGCTCCCTGTATGGTAATCCCTAGAACAGAATGGACAAAACACGATCCCCGTAGGGGAAACCCCCATAGAGGAGAATGGAGAACACAGCGCTCCCCTTATGGTAACTCCCATAGGGGAAGGAAAACACAGCGCCCCCCTGTACGGGTAACTCCCTTTAGAACAAATGGGAACAACGCCCCCCGTACTGGAACCCCCAATAGAGGAGAATGGGAACACACGTCCCGTACGGAATTCCATAAAGAAGGGGAAAAACACAGCGCCCCCCTGTACTGGGAAATCCTAGAGGAGAAGGGGGAAACACGCACTCCCCTGTAGGGGAACCCCCCATAGAGCAAATGGAGAACACAGCACTCCCTGTACTGGGAACCCCCAAAAAAACAAATGGAGCCCCGGTTTCCCCTTTACTGGGAACTCCCAAAGAGGGAATGGGAAAAAGCGCTCCCTTTACCGGGGAAACCCCCATAGAACAGAAAGAGAACACAGCGCCCCCCTGTATGGGAACTCCCCTAGAACAAAGGGAAAACACGCGCTCCCCTGTACGGGGAAACCCCCCATAGAACGAATGGAGAACACAGCGCCCCCTTTACCGGAATTTCCATTGAACAGAATAGAAAACAAGCGCCCCCCTGTAGGGGAACCCCCATAGAACAAAATGGGAACACAGCGCCCCCCTGTATGGGAACTCCCATAGAACAGAAGGGAAAAACAAGGTCCCGTAGGGGAACCCCCCATAGAACAGAATGGAGAAACAGCACTCCCCTGACTGGGAAAACTCCCCATAAACAGAATAGAGAACACAGCGCCCCCCTGTACTGGGAACTCCCATAGAACAGAATGGAAAACACAGCGCCCCCTTTTTTAGGATCACAGATATGACCCAAACCCCGCATGTACAGATGTGACCACAGGGGGCAGTGTTTGGGTTCAGTACAGCATGTGCCACAGAGAGCAGTGATTGGTTCATGTACGAGGTGACCACAGAGGTCAGTGTTTGGTTCATGTACAGCATGTGACCACAGAGGTCAGGGGGATTGGCCATGTACAGCATGTGACCAAGATGTCAGTGTTTGGTAATTACGCATGTGACCACAGAAATCAGTGATTGGTTCATGTACAGCTTTTACCAAGAGAAGGTCGGATGGTTCGTACAGCATGTGACCACAGAGGTCAGTGATTGGTGCATGTGCGCATGTGACCAAAGGTCATGATTGGTGCATGGGCAGCATGGACCAAGAGGTCAGTGATTGGTTCGTCAGCAGGACCACAAGGTTTCAGTGTTGGGGTTCATGTACAGCATGTGACCCAGAGGTCAGTATTTGTGCAGGGACACTTGAGTCGACAATCTGCTGTGCAAGTGACCACGAGGGGTCGTGTTGGGTTTCAGGGGTCACATATGCTGTATTTTAGCGGGTACCAGTCTGCCGTGTATTTATGGGGCGCTGAGCAATTGGACATGACTTCTACAAGTCGCACTCTCAGTCTCGGGTGTGTAACCAGTGTGAGGAAGCTGGTGACTTGTCTACAAGGTGCAGGCGATCGGGGTGGGTGCCCGTCACATTATATGTGCGTATGTCTATAGCAGTGGGGGATTAAGGGGAAATTCTCCCCCCCTGTACCCCCTGCGCTCCCGGTGCAAGAGTAAGGTTATTTCATGTCCTTAGTGTCCCCTTTCCCCCTCCCCAGTGGGGAGCCGCCGCATCCCCTTTGCGAGCTAACGCAGGACGGGGATGAGTGGGGGGTTTGTTCAAAAAAAAGGGGCCCCTTTGTTGGGTTGCATAGAAACCGACATACCACAGCTCTGACCCCTGAGAGGTTTTCGCACTCTCCCTCAGCGGGGAGGCCGGCAGCTGGACCGCAGCTGTTTGCAAGGCGGCTACAAAAGCAGGAATCCCGGCCACTTACCCGGAAAAATAAACACTAATCCCCTGAAACCAACTTCAAGGACAGAGCGGCCGCGCTCCACCGCCAAGAGGTGCCCGAAGTGTACGGAGCACAGAGGGCCACAGCCCCGGCCATGTGTGCCCACCCCCGCCAAGAGGTGCCCGAACTGTACGGAGCACAGAGGGCCAACCCCCAGGCCATTTTGGGGCCCCCCCACGCCCAAAAAAGGTGCCCAAACTGTACGGAGCCCCAGAGGGTTAAAAGGGCCCACGTGTCCCCACCACCGCCAAGAGGTCCCCAAAAAAACTGTACGGACCCACAGAGGGCCACACCCCCGGGCCCATGTGGGGACCCCCGCCAAGAGGTCCCAAAACTGTAGGAGCACAGAGGGTTCCCCAGCCCGGCCCCCCCCCCCCCCCCGGGGGTGGGGGCCCACCCCGCCAAGAGGTGCCCAAAAACTGTACGGAGAAACAGAGGGTTAAAAACCCCCGGGGCCATGTTTGCCCAACCACCCCCCAAGGGTTCCCTTTATTGTGTGGACCACAGAGGGTAAACACCCCCGGCCCCATGTGGGGCCCCCCCCGCCAAGGGGTTTGCCCTTTATTGTGTGGAGACAGAGGGGGGCCCAGCCCCGGCCAGGTGTGTCCCCCACGCCAAGGGGTTGCCCGTATTTTTAGGGGAGACAGGGGGGGTGCACCCCCGGGCCATGTTTTGCCCACCCCGCCAAGAGGCACCCGAATGTAGGGAAAGCAAGAGGGTGCCCAGCCCGGCCATGTGTGCCCACCACTGCCAAGAGGTGCCGAAAAATTTTACAAAAACCCCGGGGTTACACCCCCCGGGCCCAAATAAGTGTGCCCCAACCACCCCAAGAGGTGCCCGTATTGTGTGGAGCACAGAGGGTGACAGCCCCGGCCATGTGTGCCCAAAAACCCGCCAAGGGTGCCCGTTTTTGTATGGACCCAAAAGGGGGTTTTACAGCCCGGCCCTTTGTGTGCCCACCACCCCCCAAGGGGCCCGTTTTTGGTGGACCCACAGGGGGGTGAAGCCCCGGCCATGTGTGCCCCCCAAACCAAAAAGGGGTTTTTTTTTTATTTTTTCCGAACTGTAGGGACCCCACAGAGGGCCAACCCCCGGGCCCATGTGTGCCCACCCCCCAAAGGTCCCGGAATTGTAGGGAAGAACGGGGGTGACAGCCCCGGCCATGTGTGCCCACCACAGCCAAGAGGTGCCCGAACTGGTCGGAGCACAGAGGGTGACAGCCCCCCCCCAATGTTTTGCCACCCCCCAAAAAGAGGTGCCCAACGGGTACGAACACAGGGGTTTTACAGCCCCCGGCCATTTTGCCCACCACCCCAAAGAGGTGCCGTATTGTGGGGAGCACAGAGGGTGAAAAAACCCCGGAAATGTGTGCCCAAACCACCCCCCAAGAGGTCCCCGTTTTTTTGTATGGAGAAAGGGGGTTTTACACCCCCGGGCCCAAAGGGTGTGCCCCCAAACCCCCAAAGAGGTCCCCTTTATTGTTTTGGAGAAACGGGAGGGTTTAAAGCCCTGGCCATGGGGTGCCCACCACCCCCAAAGGGAGGTGCCCGCATTGTATAAAGGGACAGAGGGTTTAAGGCCATGTGTCCCCACCCCCCCAAGAGGTCCCCGGTTTTTGGTGGAGACAGAGAGTGAAAAGCCCCCCAAATGGGGTGCCCCCCCCCAAACCCCCCCCCCCCCCCCCAAAAAGGTCCCCGTTTGTATGAAGCACGGGAGGGTTACGGGGCCATGTGTGCCCCCCAACGCCAAGGGTGCCCAACTGTAGGGAAAGCACGAGGGTAAACACCCGGGGGCCCTTGTTTTGCCCCCCAAAGGGGTTTAAGGGGTTTCCCCCAAACTGAATTTGAGCCCAGGGGGTTTTACGCCCCGGCCATGTGTGCCCACAACCGCCATGAGTTGCCCGTATTGTGTTTTGCACAGAGGGTTACAGCCCCGGCCATGTTTTGCCCCCCAAACCCCCCAATTGGGGGCCCCGCATTGTATGGAGCACGAGGGTTTGACACCCTGGGGCCATTTTGTCCCCCAAACCACCGCCAAGGGGGTGCCGAAATTGTGGGACCCACAGAGGGTTAAAAGCCCTGCTATGTGTGCCCACACCCCCCCAAAGGGGTTTCCCCGTATTGAAATGGAGCACAGCGGGTGACAGCCCCGGCCATGTGTGCCCACCCCCGCCAAGAGGTGCCCGTATTGTATGGAGCACAGAGGGTGACAGCCCCGGCCATGTGTGCCCACCCCCGCCAAGAGGTGCCCGTATTGTACGGAGCACAGAGGGTGACAGCCCCGGCCAGGTGTGCCCACCAAACCCCCAAGGGAGGTGCCCTATTGTAGGAGCACAGGGGTTACACCCCGGGCCCAGTGGCCCCCAAAAACCCCCCCAAGAGGGGGCCCGAAATTGTATGGAGAAAGGGGGTTTTCTGTACCAGGGGACTTAGTATAGGGGGTGCTGCGGTAGCAGTCGCTACCAGGCCCTGCAGCCTGAGGGGGGGCCCAAAAACCCCCTTCTGAAAACAAAGGAGCCACCAGTATTGTAAGTTGCACATGGTAGCTGGGGGGCCTCATTTCACTTTTTGCACTAGTGCTCAGGGGATTGTAGTTACGACTATGTGATATATTACAGGGGCCCGCCAATTTGGCTTTTACCCCCACCTTTAGGGATCAAAAAGGGTCGGGTGATACACAAAACCCCGAAATTTTACAAAGGGGGGTTTTCCCCCAAAATAAATTGATGTGTGGAAAAAAACCCATGCTCTTTTGGGGGCCCCCTCTCCCTGAAGGTCAGGGGGGGGCCCCCCCCCCCGTCCGTGTAAATTTTGGTGTGACCCCCGAGACGTCCCCGTCCGCCCCCCGAGACGTCCCCGTCCGCCCCCCGAAAACGCCCCGTCCCTCCGAGGACGCCCCCGTCCCCCCCCCGGGTCCCGTCCCCCCCCGGGAGGGTGCCGTCCCCCCCCGAGATTTTGCCCCCGTCCCCCCCCGGAGATCCCCCCCCTCCCCCCCCTGATTTTTGCCCTTTTCCGCCCCCGAGGTCCCGCCCGGGCCGCCCCCGAGATGACCCCGCCCGCCCCCGAGATGTGCCCTTTGGGCCCCCGAGGTGCCCCCCCGCCCCCCCTCTCCCCCCGAGATCCCCCCCGTCCGCCCCGAGTGTGCCCCGTCCGCCCCCGAGGGGCCCCCGCCCCCCCCGAGGGGCCCCCGTCCGCCCCCCCTCCCCCCAGTGTGCCCGTCCGCCCCCGAGATGCGCCCGTCCGCCCCCGAGCTGCGCCCGTCCGCCCCCGAGATGCCCCCCTCCGCCCCCGAGATGTGCCCGTCCGCCCCCGAGATGTGCCCGTCTGCTCTGACCCTACAGTAGGACCTTCCCAGCTCTGCCGACTCCTTGCTGTTGTTCTCTTCTTCATGGCGCAGCCCGGAGCTCTTCAAACCAGACTAGAAATTCGCAGGAGGAAAGAGGAGCACGAGGGACATTTGTCTCCTACCCCGGGGGTCAGCAGGGGAATCCCAGCCCCCTATTAAGTCTTATGAAGATATGCAAAATGTTTCCCTCATCCCGTGTCTCCTAATGATACCAGAGGCCATTGCCGAGACCCCCTGAGGTGGGCTAAGGACATGGAAACCACAAAATCATTCATTTGCACATGGGGAGGATCTGCTAAATCTGCAGCACGGATACAGCAAATTCCCCCCCTGGGGAGGAAAACGGATGTCAGCACCTGCTTCCGATATTACAGGGTAACCACTTGGGGTCACCAGGATCATTGGGGACGGCTCTGGGGTCCCTAAAAGTTACTGTGATTGTAAAAATAGTGAGGAAAAAAGAAGCAGGTGGGAACTAATATGACTACAACTCTCATTATCAAGAAGCCCCCCCAAGAAACGGTTTTGGTTTCTAGGGAAATACAGCACTGGTCATGCCTTTTTTTCATTAAAATTTTCCGAATTCCCCCCGTATCCTGAAGAAAAGGAAACAGAGCTCATCTTTAATAGGGGTTTCCAAGACATTTAATAACCTCCCTACCACCCCCCACTGTTCTGGAACAAAAATGAACCCATCATCACCCCCTCCCTGGATTATAACTGATAACATCATGCTCATGGATCACATGATGCTGCTGCCAATCCCTGACCTCAGTGGTCACATGATTCTGCAGCCAATCACTGACCTCTGTGGTCACATGATGCTGCGACCAATCCCTGACCTCTG
This sequence comes from Phyllomedusa bahiana, assembly GCA_025379985.1. Classification (NCBI taxonomy): domain Eukaryota; kingdom Metazoa; phylum Chordata; class Amphibia; order Anura; family Hylidae; genus Phyllomedusa; species Phyllomedusa bahiana. The sequence continues at coordinate 117,608 of JAODAL010005568.1, read as the reverse complement.
TGGATCACATGATGCTGCAACCAATCACTGACCTCTGTGGTCACATGATGCTGCAGCCAATCCCTGACCTCTGTGGTCCCCTGATGCTGCAGCCCATCCCGGACCTCTGTGGTCACATGATGCTGCTGCCAATCGCTGACCTCTCTGGTCACATGATGCTGCAGCCACTCCCTGACCTCTGTGGTCACATGATGCTGCAGCCAATCACCGACCTCTCTGGTCACATGATGCTGCGGCCAATCGCTGACCTCTGTGGTCACATGATGCTGCGGCCAATCCCTGACCTCTGTGGTCACATGATGCCGCGGCCAATCCCTGACCTCTGTGGTCACATGATGCTGCAGCCCATCACTGGCCTCTGTGATCACATGATGCCGCAGCCAACCCCTGACCTCTGCGGTCACATGATGCCGCAGCCAATCACTGACCTCTGTGGTCACACGATGCTGCAGCCCATCCCTGCGCTCGGTGTTCACATGATGCGGCGGCCAATCACTGACACTGTGAGCACATGATGCCGCCGCCAATCCCTGACCTCTGTGGTCACACGATACTGCAGCCAATCACTGACCTCAGTGGTCACACGATGCTGCGACCAATCCCTGACCTCAGTGGTCACATGATGCTGCAGCCAATCACTGACCTCTGTGGTCACATGATGCTGCAGCCAATCACTGACCTCTGTGGTCACATGATGCTGCAGCCAATCACTGACCTCTGTGGTCAGATGATGCTGCAGCCATCACTGACCTCTGTGGTCACATGATGCTGCAGCCAATCGCTGACCTCTGGGGTCACATGATGCTTCAGCCAATCACTGACCTCTGTGGTCACATGATGCTGCAGCCATTCCCTGCCCTCTGTGGTCACATGATGCTGCAGCCAATCCCTGACCTCTGTGGTCACATGATGCTGCAGCCAATCCTGACCTCTGTGGTCACATGATGCTGCAGCCATTCACTGACCTCTGTGGTCACATGATGCTGCAGCCATTCACTGACCTCTGTGGCCACGAGATGCTGCAGCCATTCCCTGACCTCTGTGGTCACATGATGCTGCAGCCATTCCCTGACCTCTGTGGTCACATGATGCTGCAGCCATTCCCTGACCTCTGTGGTCACATGATGCTGCAGCCATTCACTGACCTCTTTGGGTCACTGATGCTGCAGCCAATCCCTGACCTCTGTGGTCACATGATGCGGCAGCCATTCGTTGACCTCTGTGGTCACATGATGCTGCAGCCATTCACTGACCTCTGTGGTCACATGATGCTGCAGCCATTCGTTGACCTCTGTGGTCACATGATGCTGCAGCCAATCACTGACCTCTGTGGTCACATGTTTGCTGCAGCCAATGACGGGGCCTCTGTGGTCCATGATGCTGCACCCCAATCCCTGACCTCTGTGTCACATGATGCTGCAGCCATTCACTGACCTCTGTGGTCACATGACGCTGCGGCCAAATCATGACCTCTGTGGTCACAAGATGCTGCAGCCAATCACTGACCTCTGTGGTCACATGATGCTGCAGCCAATCACTGACCTCTGTGGTCACATGATGCTGCAGCCAATCACTGACCTCTGTGGTCACATGATGCTGCAGCCAATCACTGACCTCTGTGGTCACATGATGCTGCGGCCAATCACTGACCTCTGTGGTCACATGATGCCGTGGCCAATCCCTGACCTCTGTGGTCACATGATGCTGCAGCCAATCACTGGTCTCTGTGGTCACATGATGCTGCAGCCAATCCCTGACCTCTGTGGTACATGATGCTGCAGCCAATCACTGACCTCTGTGGTCACACGATGCTGCAGCCATCCCTGACCTCTTTGTTCACACGATGCCGCAGCCAATCACTGACACTGTGGTCACATGATGCCGCAGCCAATCCCTGACCTCTGTGGTCACACGATACTGCAGCCAATCACTGACCTCAGTGGTCACACGATGCTGCGACCAATCCCTGACCTCAGTGGTCACATGATGCTGCAGCCAATCACTGACCTCTGTGGTCACATGATGCCTGCAGCCAATCATGACCTCTTTGGTCACATGATGCTGCAGCCAATCACTGACCTCTGTGGTCAGATGATGCTGCAGCCAATCACTGACCTCTTTGGTCACATGATGCTACAGCCAATCACGGGACCTTTTGTGGTCACATGATGCTACAGCCAATCACTGACCTCTGTGGCCACATGATGCTACAGCCATTCACTGCCCTCCGTGGTCACATGATGCAGCAGCCAATCCCTGACCTCTGTGGTCACATGATGCTGCAGCCAATCCCTGACCTCTGTGGTCACATAAATGCAGCAGTCAGCCATTCACGACCTCTGTGGTCACATGATGCTGCAGCCATTCACTGACCTCTGTGGTCAATGATGCTGCAGCCAAATCCTGACCTCTGTGGTCACATGATGCCTGCAGCCATTCATGACCTCTGTGGTCACATGATGCTGCAGCCATTCACTGACCTCTGTGGTCACATGATGCTGAAAAGCCATTCACTGACCTCTGTGGTCACATGATGCTGCAGCCAATCCCTGCCCTTTCTGTGGCACATGATGCTGCAGCCATTCCTGACCTCTTTTGGTCACATGATGCTCAGCCATTCCACTGACCTCTGGTGGTCACATGATGCTGCAGCCATTCACTAAACCTCTGTGGTCACATGATGCTGCAGCCATTCACTGACCTCTGTGGTCACATGATGCTGCAGCCAAATGACTGGCCCTCTGTGGTCACCTTTGATGCTGCAGCCAATCCCTGACCTCGGGTGGTCACATGATGCAGCAGCCATTCACTGACCTCTGTGGTCCACCATGATGTCTGCAGCCAATCCCTGTCCTCTGTGGATCACATGAATGCAGCAAGCCAGTCCATGTGACCTCTTGTGGTCACATTCCTGTACCTGCATACTCCCCAGCAGCATCCTGTGGATCAATGAGAACATGATGTGCGCGCAGTGAGTGGACTGGGGTGACACACTGGAGAATCTGGTAGCGGGTGTGAATGGTCAGCATGAGGTCAGGGCGCGCTGGGGTGATATTTTCTATATTAGCTTTGCGGGGGGCTGAGCGCGTGAGGGTTTAAAAGACTTGGAGAACCACCTTGATGACGCCAGCAGTATCAGTGTAATCCGTTTCATCTCAGCTCTGTTGTCATCCCATACAATCTGGCTGCATCCTGCTATATGCGGGACATGATTTATACCTTGCTCCTTGTAATCTAGTCCTTCTACATCTCACCTCATTGGCCGAGGCCCCTCATGGCCCTCCCCACACTTGCCTATCAACCCTTCCTTGCTCCCCTGTATGTCCCTCCAAGTATAGAGCGCTGCTGAAGATTAGAGGCGACATGTCCCAATACGCAAACACCAGTTTTTTGGTCTATTTTGCGGCAAAAACACTCATGAGGCCATATTCCTGATTGTAAATCCACTGAACGTAACACCAAAACTAGGCGCATTATACAGGCGGACAAATGATATTGAATGCGCGCTAAAAATAATCGCTGTGCGCCTCCAGAAACAGTCAACGCGCCTATTGGAGGCCATTTACTTTACACGAGTAATGAATATGTTATGTGCCGCAACATGTTTACTATGCAAGTCTAGAACCAAGAATGCCAGGTTTTTTGCAGAGATCGGACTTTCTGCCGCACTAACACTTGATTTATGCGTGCCTGAACAACTGCCAAGTTAGGCGCCGCCCCGCCAATTTTTCAGACAGGTCACCTTAGGTGCCTTGTATAAAGGACCAGGAGAACAGTGATATAGTAGGTAGGTCTATACAACTAATTGGAGCGGGGCGTAGGGGTACAGGGGGGGGGCTCTCCATGCTAAAGCATTACCTCATCAACCACCAAAAACCCCACAACATAAAACACCACATAATACAACAAAATACAACACGTGCAACATAATACAACACAATACAACACGTACAACATAATACAACACAATACAACACAACACATACAACATAATAAAACACAACAACACAATACAACACATAAAACAAACAATACAACACAACACGTACATCATTAATATCTAAACACATTCAAAAACCGACATATACGTCCCAAAACATAATAGCAGACACAATACAACATAATACAACACATACAACACGTACAACATAATACAACACGTACAATATAATACAACAAAATACAACACGTGCAACATAATACAACACAATACAACACATACAACAATAAATACATCACAATGCCAAACAATGTATACTAACATGACATAAATATGACTATACACAACACTTAACAAACATATATAAAAACCAGACAATAACAACACCGTAAATCAATAATACAAGACACGTACAACATAATACACATTAAAATACAACCGTACAAACATATATTAACAACACGTTACACCATAATACAACATTGTACAACAAAAGACAACACAGCAACATAATACAACACGAACTAACATAATACTAACATATATACAACTACACTTATCAAAACATAATACAACACGTACAACATAATACAACTATGTCTACAACATAAAGATGGGGATAAATTTGAAATCATGGTAAATAACACACGTGCAAACAAAAACAACACGTTACAACAATACAACATAATACAACACCTACAACACGTACAACATAATACAACACGTACAACATAATACAACACAATACAACACGTACAACATAATACAACACAATACAACACGTACAACATAATACAACATAATACAACACATACAACATAATACAACACAACACGTACAACATAATAAAACAACACAACAAACAAACATAATACAACACAACACGTACATCATAATACAACACAATACAACATAATACAAACGACAAGCACATACAACAATAATACAAACACAATACACGTAAAAACCCCCGTACAACAATAAATACAACCAAACTACAACATAATACAGTTGACACCAGTACAACATGAACATCTCACAATACAACACGTGACAACAAATTGCACAACACGAAATACAACATAATACAACACAAAACACATACAACATAATACAACACAACACGTACATCATAATACAACACAATACAACATAATACAACACATACAACATAACACGTACAACATAATACAACACAAATACAACCACGTACCTAGCATTAATACAACACTACAAAGCATAAAACAACAAGTTGACAAACATAATATGCAACACAATACAACACTACATTACATGTACAACATAAATAGCGAAACACATTGACAACAAAAATACAACCAAACATCTTACACCACAGTAATAAAAACAACACAACAAAGTACAAACTTAAAACAACAGCAACACGATACATCAATAATACACTACAAAACTTAACATGAATACACCCACATAAACACACTACCAACATAATACAAAACAACGTACAATAAATATACAACACAAATACAACATAATACACAACACAATACAACACAAGAATACACACACAACAACATCCAACTATAATAACAAAAACACAACACATACAACATAATACAACACAACACATACAACATAATACAACAAAACATAACACATACAAAATAATACAACACATACAACATAATACAACACAACAACAATAACATACATATAATACAACAAAAACATAACACATCAACATAAGTAAATACAAACCACATCTAGCCAACAAAATACAGTTCTTAGTCCCAACACACAATACAACCCATAAGAACATAATACAACATAACCACAACACAATTACAACACATAACATCACAATACAACATAAAACAACCACATAAAACTCAAAACAACACGGGTAACACAATACAAGCACCACGACAATACATACAAACATAAACAAATACTTCAATAATCACATACACGATGCAACATATTAAACATAACACAAGTTTTTGAGTTACCGTTTGTGTTAATTAAATGCAAGAAAACAATACCATAGTTGAAACAGAGAAAACACATAGGGTAACACTAGAATACCATCTTTATTCATCTCCCTTCCACATACTGATCAGTCACCAATATATTCTATGTTCTATCTGCAGACAGACGGGCTTCTTTTCCCAAGCAACATGCTGATCGCCTATTTGTTACACAGGAACACAAGCAGCATCATTCCAAGTCACAACCATCACATTCCCATCATGTTCAGTCAAAGTACTGGAGAGACCGAAGGACTAGCGGCAAGTAGGATGTCCACATCAGACACAAATACGAAGCGGCTCCTTGGCTCCTTTATGTCTCCTGCAGATATTATCGCTATGTATTCACCAAACAAGACACAAAACTCTGCCGGTAATCAGTAAAAAGGGCATAAGATAAAAAGTAAAATTCTCATTACAGCAAAAGCATAATCATGCAGATACAAGAAAGTAAATTGACGTATGAAGACTCCCTCAAGCGAGCAACAAGCAATTAATAGCTGGGTCCAGGACCAATACCAATACAGTACACATGTCCGCCTCTATCCGACCACCAGGCCCCGGAAGCTCTTATCGAGCCCCACGGAAACCTAAAGACCAATTCCAGTTCACTTTCCTCCCAACAAAAGGTGAGCGGGGGCTATTCAATCCTCCAAAAAGAAACATGACAGGTCTACTGGTGGTGCCTGGGAGCCAGCCGCTAGTGTGATAGATGATTCATTACCCGGGGCTCTAACCAGTGGGGCGTTGAGTTCCTTTGAGAGCCTCCAGTGGAGATTATTCTTGTGAAAGATGTCAAGCGACACAGTGGAGTGATTCTTCGGGGCCACCATTGAGATTAGATCTCTTGGGGGCTCAACATGGAGGTGATATCTCTTGTAGGGCCTACCCGTGCGGAGGTTAATATCTTGTGTGGCCACAACCAGTGTGAGTGCGATGTCTTAGGGGCCCACCAGTGAGGTGATTTCTTTATGGGGCCTCACACAGTGGTGAGTGCGAATCATCATGTGGGCCACACCAGTGGAACACGATTCGTTGAGCGGCCATCACCGTAGGTGCGCGCGTAATCGAATGAATTCATGCGGCTGAACCTAAACCCAAATTCGAGTGTGAATTTCTTGAGGAGCCGTAATTACCGTTATGGTAGGTGATTTCTTGGGCCTCACCAGTGGAGTTGGTTCTTGGGGTCACACCCAAGTGCATGATGATATTCTCTGGGGCCCTACCAAGGAGATGATTCATTAGAAGCCCTACCAAGCTGGAGATGTATATCTTCGAGGAGCCAAAACCCAGTGTGAGTATGATTCTAATGGCCGACCAGTCGCGGAGATATCATCACATTTACAGGGAGACCCCCATACAGCCTTAGAATTTATCAACAGGGTCAACAGGATGAGAGATGATTCGAGGCTTAAACGGGTGCCAACCAAAAATATACCAACTCAGCGCAGTGGAAGATGATTCTTCTGACGAGCCCGCACACAATTGGATTGATCTCTTCGCGGGCATCCCATGACCAGTGGACTGAGGATATCTGGAGAGGGGTCTAAAGCCTAGTACCCAAAAGTCGAGAATGATATCTTGGCAGTAGGAGCTAAACGACTAGGAATTTGCTTGCGGCGCGGCGCGCCTGGCAAACACCCTTCACATGATCAGTAATACTGTAGTGATTCTTGGGGCCACACACAGAATCATTGGGAGTTGATACGTAGCGTCTTCTAAGGGCAGCCCAACAACCACACGTTATGTAGTTGATATCTCTCAAATGAAAGTGGAGGATTCTTCACACATTAAAGCTACTTGCACATAGACTCTTTATAGCTTATCTTCTCTCTCATCCTATTCGCTCTTTTTGTCCCTTTCTTTCACACCTGATTCTGCGGAACCGCAGGTAATCTGCCATGCCACTTGATGACCCCCCTTCTGGTGACTCACTACCGACTATTACCTTTGTCCACCCAGCTCCTGAACCTGATAGTAGATGAGATCAAAAGGTTCAACTTTCCGTTTTTTATCTCTAGGCTCTATGAATATCTCACTAGCTTCATAAACCATTCAGGGTGTATCATCTACATTTTTGGCGACTCCTTAGAAAATTCAGCATTGCTGTCAGCCTTCTCTTTAGTGTTGCTTCTCTAGGTTCTGTCAGATCCTTCAGCAACATATGGACCCACTATAACTTGCTATTGACAAATTACTTAGTAATACGATATCATGAGATTGTGGGGTGGAGTAATCCCAAATTTTTTCAATACAGTAGTATAAAAAAGCAGACCTGTCCCACTCGCTTTAAATGTACCAGTGCAAGCGACATACATCAAGGACGCGTTAGTACAAAAGTAGCACGTGATCGATCAAGTCCAATACGAGTGTAGGGCGACCCACGCAATACCAGTCCATCGGAGAAACCTCCATGCGCTTACGTGGGCCTAATGTGGTGAAGGCGCTGGTGAGTCAAGAAACGTGACAACTCACATTTTATGCACGTATCGAATTATTCTCACATGAGATCAGGGGAAACAAAGTGAACTCCTGATCTGTGGTAATCACATTTCTTACGGGGAGGTTAATTGCGGATGATCAGTAATTAGTTGGGTAAGAAGCTGTGCATAACAGATCCTTCGGACTATTTTTCTCCAACACACAATTTGCAAAGTGAACAACCGCTTCGCTTTGGAGGCGCGGAGGAGGTGAGGTGGAAAGATTCGCTGCACCTTAATAGAAGGCATGACATATATACCGTAGCGTATCACATGGAGAAAATAAGGACTAAGAATCCAGAGGGATAGGGCTCCCATGGGTGAAGTGAGGAAATTGGAGCATTGTCTGTCTTTCCACGCTGTGGGCTGCTGGGTTATTTCATAACTCCCACAGTGTTGTTTACTGTGGCTGCTAGGGGGTCATAACGACATCCCTGATCCTGTGGGAGCTGCTGGGTTTCATTTCCCCTGTGGGTGCTGCTAAGGGAATATCATTCCCTTGTTATATCCAGTGGTGCTGGCTGGGTCCAATCCCCCCTGTGTGGTGCTGCTGGGTCATTCCCCTCTCTGTGCTTGCTGCTGGGATTCATTCCCCTAGTGGGGCTGGCGGGATCATTCCCCTGTGGGTGCTTGCTGGTCATTCCCACCTGTGGGTGCTGCGCAGGTCATGTTCCCCCTTGGGGCTGCTGGGTCATCGCTCCTGTGGGTCAGCCTGACGGTCATTCCCCCCTGATGGGTTGCTGCTGGGTCCCCACATTTGTTTTTCCTGCCGTGTGGGTGCTGCTGTTAGAGTTCATATCCCCCTAGTTGTGCGCATTTAGGGTTTCATTCCCGCCTTTTATTGGGTTGTCGTAGGCAGAGTCATTCACACGACTGTGGTTGCCTTGCTGGGCTTGATTTATTCATTCCATTACCCTGGTGGTGCTGCTTGTTTGGTCTATCCCCCTCCTGTGGGCTAACTGGGATTCCATAAGTGCCCTCCTGTGGTCTGCTGGGGGTATATCATTCCCTCATGTGGGTGCGTGGCTATGGGTCTACTTTCCTCATATTACTCTCAGGGGTATAAAGTGTCCCATCCTGTGGGTGCTGCAGGGTCATCAACTCACCCCTTGTGGGGCTGCTTGGCTAAATAGGTCAGCCCTCCTGTGGGAGCCCTGGGAATCATTCCCTTTAAGTCGACCATTTAGATCAAATCTTTTTTACAGTGTAACAACCCCCATGTGGTGCTGCTGGGTTCATTTTCACCGCCCTTGGGGAGCGGCCTGCTGGGTCATTCCCACCTAGGTTATGGGTCGTAGCTGTAGGTCTATCTCCCCGTACCTAATGGCGTCTTAGTAGAGCCAAGCTTGGGGGGTCATATCCCCTTGTGGTGATGTCTTCTTCTGATAGGGATTCATTCCCTTACCTTTGGTGCTGCTGGGTCATGTCCCCCTTTTGGGTGCTTAGTCTTGGGTCATTTCCCCCCTGTTGGGTGCTCGCAGGGGTCCCCATGCGGTGCCACCTCTATGAAGGGACCCGCTTAAAGAATGTTATCAGGAGAGCACTGTACCGTCAGCTCGCAAATCTGCACCCATAAATGGAATGAGTGGCTCTTGCCCGGGGATCCATTTGTTTTTGCTTACATATAGTCTCCCCTTTTACTTACATGCCTGATATGATTTTCTACATCTCTAGAGTTTTTTTTTTATATTTTGTTTGTTTTAACTGTAAGTTTTTTTTTTATTTTTTTTTACATTATCTATTTTTTTATTTTAAATAAAATTTCTATATTTTTACACTTTTTGTTAGACATCATTTTTTCCTACAGTCAGCCTTGCTAAAGTATTCTACGGAACTTACCGCCCGTGATCAGTGCTCGCTGACCCCTTTATATACAAACCTTTTTGCCCCATTTCATTATTCAATGCATTCAGTACATAAAGATATAACATTTTTAAATTTCTTTTTTTATTTTGTAAGAATACTACACCAAGTTGGATCACAATTGTGAATTGGAACGATAATTTCATGGATTATATTAAAAACTTTTTCGAAAAGAAAAATAAAAAAACTGAGAAAGAGGGATGTGGTAGTGTTTCTAAAATTATTCGGAAATTGTTTATGCCCATGATATCATTTTGACGTGATAATCCTCCTTAAAGTTAATAACTTTGTATCTCGCCAAACCCCAGTTTTTGCTAGCGATTTACAGGCTATGCAAGAGTTCTCGCTTGGAGTTTGTCGCTAGTCCACATTTGGCAGTCAACGAGAAACTTGAAATTCTTTCACCGATAATTTTATTAATTACTCCCCCGAGGCCCTTTGGACGCGTGGGTGGAGGGGGGGCGTGGAGGCGGAGCGAGGAGGTAAGTTGTTGGTGGCGATGGAAGGGGTGGTTCGTATGACCGGAATCTTGAGCTCAGGGGAGGTTGGATGGAGACGATAATTGTGGAGCAGGCTGGAGCATCAGTAGGAGGTTGATGGATGACAGCATATGTGATCAGAGCTGGATGCTCAAGGTGGTTAGGATGGCGAGCGTTATGTTGAGGGAGCAGAACTGGACAGCTCGAGTGCGAGGTTGGATTGCTTTCTGTGAACTAGCTGGAGCTCAGTGAGGTTGGATGGAGAGCGTAATTGTGAGGCCAGCTGGAGCTCAGATAAGGGAAGGGAAGGAGAGTGTTTGTCTGAGCAGCTGGAGCACAGTGAGGTTGGATAGGAGAGCGTTTATGGTGAGTAGTCTGGAGCTCAGGGGAGGGTTTGGATGGAGGAGTCGTTTTAGAGTGAGTAGCTGGTAGCCAAGTGAGGTTGGATGGAGACAGTATTGTTTAACCAGGCAATGGAGCTCAGTGTATGGATTTTTTTTTTTACTTTCTTTATCTTCTAAATTTTTTTTTTTATTGATCTTTTCTTTGGCTTTTTTATTCTTTGGGTTTTTTCTTTTTTTTTTTTTTGTTTGAGGGAGGGGGGTGGGTTTGTTTTTTTATGTTCTTGGATGAGAACGTATTTGTGAGCAGCTGTGAGCTCAGTGAAGAGGTTATGGTATGGAAGTGACGTTGTGAAGTAGCTGAGGATGCTCAGTGAGGTTGGATGGAGATCGTTTTGTGAACATAGCAGACTCAGGTGAGGTTGGATGAGAGCGTTTTGTGAAGCCAGTCTGGAGCACTAGTTGAGTTGGATGTGTAGAGCGTCATTGTGAACATAGCTGGAGCTCAGTGAGGTGTAGGAGATGGAGATCGTTTTGTGAGCATGCATGGATGCTCAGTGAGTTGATGTAGACATCATTGTGGACATATCCTGGAGCTCCACAGATGAGGTTGGATGGAGAGCATTTGTGAGCAGAAACTGGAATCTCAGTGAAGGTTGAGTAGGGAAGATGCTGGTGTTTTTTAGTTAGGCAAATGCTTACGAGTCGTTTTTGAGCAGCTGGAGCTCAGTTGAGAGTTAGAGGGAGAGCGTTTTTTTTGAGCACTGGAGCTCAGTGAGTGTTGGATGGAATGAGCGTCTTGTGAACAGCTGGAGCTCAGTGAGGCTATCGATCATAAGAGCGTTGTTGTGAAACAGCTGGAGCTCATGTAGGTTGGATGGATGAGCGTTTGTGGAGCAGCTGGAGTGCTCCAGTACACGCGCGCGGAGTCAAAATGAGCCTTGGAACTTGGAGAGGCAAATTAGTAGAGACAGGCACTAGGTATAGCTCCATGATTGGGTTGCATATGACTGGGCCATATTGGTGAGCAGCTGGAGCTGCAGTGGCAGGTTTGGATGGAGTGCTAGTTGAAAGCAGCTTGGAGCTCATTGATGTTGGATGTCAGAGTGTTATTGAACACTGACTCCAGTGAGGTTTGGGAGGGAGAGCTTTGTACCAGCTCGGAGCCCATGAGGTGGATGGAGAGCATTTGTGAGCATCGGAGGGCTCAAGTGAGGTTGGAGATGGAGAGCGTTTGAGAACAGCTGAGCTCAGGAGGTAGGTAGGAGATGCTGATTTTGAACAGCTGGAGCCTGACAGTGATTAGGATTGAGAGGACGTTTCGTGAGCAGCTGCGAGCTCAGTGAGGTTGGATGGAGAGCGTTTCTAGAGCTAGACTGGAGAGCTCAGTAGTTTGGATTAGAGATCGTTTGTCTGAGCACCATGAGCTCAGTGAGGTTGAGATAGAGAGCGTTCTTTTAGCAGCTTAGGCTCCTGAGGACGATGTTAGGCATTATGAGTGCGTTTTGTTGCAGCAGTCTGGAGCTCGAGTGAGGGTATCGAGGATGGGAGAGCGTCTTGTGTAAGCAGACTGGACGCTCGAGTGACGTTGGAATGGAGAGCGTTTGTGAAACAGCTGGAGCACAGTGAACGATTCGGATGGGGTTGGGATGGAGATGCGTTTGTGAACAAGCTGGAGCTCATGGAGTTGGAATTGTAGAGTCGTTTGTGAGGCAGAGGACTGGGATCTCAGATGAGGTTGGAGGAGTAGCGATTTGTTTGAGCAGGTGCCTGGAGCACAGTGAAGTTGGATGGATGCTTTTGTGAACAGCTGATGCTCAGTAAGGTTGGAGATGGCGCAGATGCATTTCTGCGCAGCTGGACTCAGTGAGGTTTCGATGGAAGCGATTTGTGGACAGCTGGGTAGCTCAAGAGAGTAGATGGAGATGCGTGTTTGTGAATAGCAGGAGCTCAGTGGTGTGGGAATGGAGAGCGTTTGTGAGCATACCTGTGAGCCATTGAGGTTGGGATGGATGCTTGTGTTGAACAGCTGGTAGCTCGATGGGAGGTTGGAATTGGAGAGCGTTATTTAGCCGCTGGAGCTGCAGTTAGTGTTGGGATGGATGCGTTATGTGACAGTTCTGGAGCTCAAATGGTTGGAGTGGAGAAAGGCTTTGTGACGGAAGCTAAGCAGAGCTCCAGTAGAGAAGTTGTTTTTTTGGGAGACGCGTTTGTGAGCGAGCTGGAGCTCCAGTGAAGGTTGGATGCGGAGAGTGTTTGTAACTTACTGGAAGACCAGTGGACGTTGGATGGATGCGTTGTGAGTCAGCTGGTATCCTCAGTGAGGATCGATTGGAGTGCCGTTTGTGGAGCAGCTGGAGTCAGTGAGGGTTGGATGGAGAGCTGTTTCTCTGAGCACGTGGAGAGCTCTAGTCAGGGTTTGGTATGGAGAGCGTTTTGGTGAGCAGCCTGAAAGCTCAGTAGGAGTGTTTGGAATGGAGAGCTTTGATTGACAGCTGGAGCTCCATGAGAATTGGATGTATGAGCGTACATGTTTTATAGGTGACAGCCTTGATCTCATAATGTGAGGTTGATTGGAGAGCATTTGTGACACTGGATAAGCTCAGTTGGTTTGTTGGATGAAGCGTTACTATGTGAGCAAGCTTGAGCTCTAGTGGGGTTAGATGGGAGCCCGTATTGATTGAGCAAGCTGGAGTCTCAGTGAGTTGGTTAGAGAGCGGTCCTTCGTCGAGCAAAGTCTGGAGCCTCAGTGAGAGGTTTGGATGGAGAAGGGTTTGTGAGCACTGGAGCTCATTGAGGTGTTGGATGGATGAGCGTTTGTGAGCAGCTGAGCTTCAGCTGAGGTGTTGTGGATAGAGAGTAGCGTTTTGTGAGCAGCTGGAGCACAGCTGTAGGTTGTGGAGGAGAGGGTTTGTGGAGCAGCTGGGAGCTCATATTGAGGTTAGGAGGGAGAGCGTTAGTGAACAGCTGGAGCGTCATGTTTAGAGTGTGATGGAGAGCGTTTTAGTGAACACTTGAGCCGAGTGGGGGTTGGATGGAGAGCGGTGTGTGAGCAAGCTATGAGCTCATGAGGTTTTGATGAGTACGTGTTGTGAGCAGCTGGAGCTCAGTGAGGTTTGGTTAGGAAAGAGCGTTTTTGTGAGCACTGGGAGACTCAGTTGGGGTTGGAATGGGATAGCGTTGTGAACAGCTGGAGCTCATTTGAGTTGGATGGAGAGCGTTTTGGTGGTTGCACAGGAGCTCAGTGAGTTGGTTAAGGACGTTTGTGAGCATCTGGGCTCAGTGAGGTTGATTGGAGAGGTTATGTGACAGCTGGAGCTCAGTGAGGTTCGATGGGAAGAGCTTTGGTTGTGAACAGCCGGAGCTCCTTGAGGTTTGGATTGGAGAGCGTTTGTGACTAGCTGGAGTCATGAGGTTGAGGAGAATGAGGTTTGTGACAGCTGGTAGCTCAATGAGTGTTGGATAGGAGAGCGTTTGGAGCAGCTGGAGCCTCAAGAGATGTGGATTGAGGAGCGTTTGTTAACAGCAGTTTGCACTCATTCCACAGATTTTCTCTGATTGACTTAGGTCTGGACTGTGAACTTGGCCATTCTAACAATACGGTTATAATATGTGAACCTTCCCATTGTAGAATTTGCTTTATGTTTGGGATCACTGTCATGTTTTGTAAGATAAATCAACCGTCCCAGTCATCAAGGTCTTTAGCAGACATCCAACAGATTTTACTTCCAGAAAATGGCCAGGATTATATTGGCTCGCATCTTCCCATTACAATTGTAACCATCTTCCTGTGCTTAGCTGAAGTAAAAGCCCAAACCATGATGCTGCCGGCCATCCATGTTGGACAGATGGGGATGGTGTGTTCCTGTCTTCCTGATAGCCAGCCCACCGCCTCGATTTTAGAACAGTGATGATGTGTTTGTCCTAGGTCTCATGAGATGCTGCCGAGACCCACCATTGTGACCAGCAGGGATGGTGGGTGTTCCTTGGTCTTCCAGAGGCTGCACCTACCATGTTTGACAAGTGGGGGATGGTGATGTGTCAGGGAGGATGAGCTCATTGCTTTTACGTCAAACATATCGTTTGCATTGTGGCCGTTTTGGATTTTGGTTTTCCTCTACACAGAAGCCCCTTCTTTCCTCATGTTTGGTTGTCTCCCAGTGCGGCAGCCTTCTTCTATAAGTTTGGTGGTCTCCCAGGCGGCCCCCTTCTCCCACCATTTTGGGTCTCCCAGGCGGCCCCTTCCCGCCACATGCCCTGGTGTCTCCCAAGGCGGTTCCCCCATCTCTCACATGTCTGGTGTCCTTCCCAGTAGGCACCTCTCTTTCCACATGTTTTGGTTGTCATTGATGATACTTTCGACCAGGCAGCCCCTTCTATCCACATGTTTGGTGTCTCCCAGGCGGCTGTGTGGCAAACTTTTACACCCAGACTTTTTTGATGGAAATCTTTGAGAAATGGCTTTCTTCATTCTCTTCCATAAAGGCGCCAAGATTTGTGCATTGACTAGATTTGGTTGAGTTCCTATGGACTCTTCCACCTCAGCTGGAGATCTCTGCTAGTCTATCCAGAGGGTCATGGGTCCCTCTTGGGCTGCACCTCTGATCATCTCTTCTCCTTGCTTGGAGATGAAAGTTTAGAAGGGACACGGCCAGGGTCGGTAGACTTTGCAGGGGCTGATACTCCTGTCCATGTCAAAAATGATCGCTCGCGCATCAGGTGCCTTCTATGAGAGTGTTTAAAGTTTGGCGGAAATCTATTTGTATCCAAATCCGTACCTTAAACTTGCCTCCACAACAGTATCAACGGACCAGCCTATAGTGTGCACTAAGTGAATTAATCGAAGTTTCGGCACCCGGGCGATGTAGTTCGCTGTGGTCTTTATGATGCGTCTCTGCTCTTTAAACTTAGAACCCTCGAGACTATCACAGAGCATGTGAATTTTATACGGAGACTTGATTACACACGAGGTGGATTATATCATCATCATCAGATCATTTAGGGACAACACTGATCCATTCCATGAGATCCTCCACTGAACTTTCATAGGAGTGAGTTTGCTGCTCTGAAAGTAAAGGGGCCGATAATTTTGCATGCCTCACTGTTTCAGTTTTTGGGGTTTTTTTTACAAAAGTTTAAAATATCCAATTAAAATCGTTCCAACTTCCAATCTGTGTCCAACTTTTTGATTCTTTTCAAAAAAAGAAAAAAATTTTTTTTTTATATCTTTTATGTATTGAAGCCTGAAATGTTGGCAAAAGTTGAAAACGTTTCAGGGTGCGAATGACTTTCGCCAGGCACGTGTACATCTGCATTTTTTTCTACACATCTGTAGTGATTTCCTTGTGCTTTGTAGTTATTTCTATATGTCTATAGTCTTTTCTATGCCTTCAGTTTTTCTACATCTGTAGGTTTTTAATGTTTTTTTTTTTACATATTTTTTTTTCTTAAATATTTATTTATTTTTACATATTTAGTTTTTTTTTTTCCAAATATGTAGCTTTTTCTGTTGAATCACCCCTATAGTTCTTTTATAAGCCTGTAGATTTTTCCTGGGTCTTAAGGTTTTTTGTTTTTTTTTCATAAGTCTGTAGATTTCTTTTACACATTTTTAGGATCTACTCTTTTTCCTACATCGCATTTTTTTACTACAGCTGTAGTGTTTTTTCTGTGCCTGTAGTTATTTGATACATGTCTACTAAGTCCTTTCTCTGCCTGCAGTTTTTTCCACATCTGTAGATTTATTTTTTTTTTTTTACATATTTATTTATACTTACATATTTTTTTACATATCTAGTTTTTTGTCGTTTCTTCTACGTCTGTATTTTATTCTACATTTCACACTTTAGGCTATGTCTACACAGCACAACAAGAAAAATAGCCGTTTTTCTCGAGTGGGTTTTTGTTTTCCTATACAAACCCTGAAAAAAACAACGAAAACATTCCCCATAGACTTAAAGGGGTTTTTCTCACTACAGTGGACGCTGCTTTTTATGTTAAAGAACTTTGCAAACAACATCTGTTGGGTGTGAGATCACTTTGCAATATTGTCCCCATTACCAGTGTCCTAGGATGCCTATTCCTAGACTATCCCCCTGTTGTATGGGCTACATCTACTTCCTCAGTGTCGCTATATATGCGTTGAGCGAGACCTGTTTGATTCACTCCGTGTAGGCTGCCAGCACCTGGTTGCTATAGCTAATATTGTAACAGACGCTGTTGAGCTCTCCTGAGAGGCTTGCCTGCCCTGGTTTGCTATATGCTACAGACCTGTTTTGATACTCTTTCATTATAGGCTTTGCCAGCACTGGTTGCTATAGCTACAGACATGTTTGATCTCCTCATATTAAGACAGCTGTCAGCACTGGTGGCTAAAGCTACACTCAACTACCTGGCTCTACTTCAGCCGTAGTGGGAAACCAGAATACACCCCCTGAATTCCAAAGTGAAACCAAGAAAACCGGACTGAGGTGAATTGAAATCATGTAGTGAGACACCCTCATTTTAAAAATAAGAACATTCTGTAGTCGCCGGGCTAGTTTCAGGTGTCCGTAAGGTGCCCCTGTTAACACTGTTCCATCACATTGCGTCCCTAGGCTCTGTAGTGGTATTGCCCCCGTACACTTTCCATCATGTTGCACCCTGGCCTCTAAGTGCCCCCGTACACTTTCCATCACGTTGCACCCTGGCCTCTAAGTGCCCCCGTACACTTTCCATCACGCTGCACCCTGGTCTGTAGGTGCCCGTTTTTCCCTACACTTTCCATCTGCTTGAGTATGCCCGGCTGTTAGGTGCCCGCCCGTACACTTATCCAACACTCTCACCCTGGTCTGTAGGTTGCCGGGGGCCCGTCAACACATCTACCATCATGCTTGGCTGCCCCGGGGTGCTGTAGGTGCCTATTACCCGTAATACACTTATTCCATCATGCGGCGTCCCAAGCGGGGGTCTGTAGGTCCCCCCGTTTAGTTGAATAACAGGAAAGATTATGTATCGTTGGAAGGTTGCAACTATTTCCTCATCATGTGCTGCCCCCGTAGGCGTCGTAGGTTGCCGTGTCCCTAACGACTTTCCATCATGCTGTCTGACCCTGGAGTCTGTAGAGGTGCCCACCCTGTGAAAAACACTTTTCCAACGAATCTGCCGCTCCAGGGTCTGTATAGGTGCCTTATGCCCTGTGACACTTTTCCATCATGGCAGCTGCCCAGGCTGTAGTGTGCCCCCTACACTTTCCATCAGGCTGCGCCTGGTCTGTAGGTCCCCCAGTATCGACTTTCCATCATGGCTGCGCTCCGGTCTGTCTAGGTGCCATCCCGTATCAACTTTCCACGCTCCGTTGTCGTGCTGTTGTGGTAAGGATAACAAGACCTGGTAAAATGAGAAAAAGTGTAAAAACAAAACAAAAGTGTGACTCCAGGGCCGTCTCGTCTCGGTGAAGCTGTTTTTCTTAGGCCTCGGAGGGAGCGCGCTTTAGTCTTGCACAGTTTTAGGTTACTCTACTTTTCCACCAATTAGAAAGATAGTGCAAGAGAAAGTGATCCACCCTCCAGCACCAGGTCTGATAACCAGGATAGGAAAGGGACTGTCTGCAATTACCCAACATGTAACCGCTCCCTGGGGGGCTGTGGTCTGAAGCTGAAACGGATCCTCTGTCTATGAGAACAGCCCAGATCCTGGCCACAGTCCATGTTTACATGGGAGACTAACTCTCCTTCCAGTCAAACATTCCTGCCTCGAGATAAGCCGCCTTCTGCTCGGCCTCCCAATTACTGCATTTCAGTGGGGCAAGTAACGCTCACCGAGGGGGCAAACCTCAACCAAGGGAGGGGGAAGACGCAGGAAAGTGCTAATTAAATTTGAGACTTAGCTGCACTAAACTTGTTTCTCCTTCCAGATCCACGAAGCTGAAGCTTCTCAGCAGCGGCGGCTGCGGCATTTGTCACATTCCTGATAAATTGCTGTGAAAAGCGATATCTGACAGTTCTGCTGATTTCAGGACGGGACGAGGGAAATGTTTTCACTGAAAATAACATATACATTTCACGGAGAGACGGAAGCGTCAGCTCAGGGTCCTATGAAAAACATCGAAAATATTGGGGATTAAAACACATCATAGCGGCCCCAATGGAAAATGAGATGGGTCTAGTATCCGACTGGGGTTCTTGGGGCCCAACAGTGGAGCTGATTCTTGGGGCCACCAGTGGGGCTGATTTTTGGGGCCACCAGTGGAGTTGATTCCTGGGGCCACCATTGGAGTTGATTCTTGGGTCCCACCAGTGGAGTTGATTCTTGGGTCCCCCCAGTGGAGTTGATTCTGGCTTCCACCAGTAGAGTTGATTCTTGGGGCCCACCAGTGGAGTTGATTCCTGGGGCCACCAGTGGAGTTGATTCCTGGGTTCCACCAGTAGAGGGTTTATTCTTGGGCCACCAGGGGAGTTTGATTCTTGGGCCACCAGTGGAGTTTGATTCATGGGGCCACCAGTGGAGATGATTCTTGGGGCCATCAGTGGAGATGATTCTTGGGGCCATCAGTGGAGTTGATTCATGGGGCCACCAGTGCAGCTGATTCTTGGGGCCATCAGTGGAGTTGATTCATGGGGCCACCAGTGCAGTTGATTCTTGGGGCCACCAGTGGAGATGATTCTTTGGGTCCTTCAGTGCACTTGATACCTGTGGCCCACCAGTGGATTTGATACTTGGGACCCAACAGTAGAGTTGATTCTTGGAGCCCACTAGTGGAGTTGATTATTGGGGATCACAAGTTGAGTTGATTTTTGGGGCCCAAGCTACAGCACATGTATATGACTGCACATTAATCTTGCACACTGCCTCCTCTTTTCTGCCCGACTCCCCTGAACAGTCCTAGGCTTACCATGCCCAGGGGTGCCCACTGTGGGCTTGTCCGAGCCCAGATGGGCCCCTAATATCACCTAACTGAAGCAAAAATAAATCTAACAATAGTAAAGAGTAGGCGTAACAGCGCCATATAACACTAGAGTTTTTACATTAGTTGGACCCCTCAAATTCTGGGCCCTATAGTACCTCCTATGGCCATCATTACTCCTATTGATGCAGCCACCAAAAGATGAAAACTCCCATAACACAGACTGTACCATTTACTCATTGTGAAAACATTTCAGGACAGATCCAGAACCATCTGTATTTTTGGGAGGGGCGTAGAACACAGCGCTCCCCTGTACTGGGAACTCCCATAGAACAGAATGGAGGACATAGCGCTCCCCTGTAAACCGGGGGCTCCCCCAAAAACAGAATGGAGAACACCGCGCTCCCCTTGTACTGGGAACTGCCATAGAACAGAATGGAGAACACAGCGCTCCCCTGTACTGGAACTCCCATAGAGCAGAATGGGGAAAACAGCCTCCCCTGTACTGGGAACTGCCATAGAACAGAATGGAGAACACACGCCCCTGTACCGGAACTCCCATAGAACAAAAGGAGAACACAAACGCTCCCCTGTACTGGGAACTCCCATAAACAGAATGGAGAACAACAGCGCTCCCCTGTACTGGGAACTCCCATAGAACAATATGGAGTACACAGCGCTCCCCTGTACCGGGAACTCCCATAGAGTAAATTGGGGAACACAGCGCTCCCCTGTACTGAACTCCCATAGAACAGAATGGAGAACACAAACCGCTCCCCTGACTGGGAACTCCCATAGAGGAGAATGGAGAACACAGCGCTCCCCTGTACGAAATTCCCATAGAACAGAATGGAGAACACAGCGCCCCCTGTACTGGAAAATCCCATAGAACAGAATGGAGAACACACCGCCCCTGTACTGGAAACTCCCATAGAACAGAATGGAGGACACAGCGCTCCCCTGTACTAAGGACTCCCATAGAAGAGAATGGAGGACACAGCGCTCCCGTGTACCGGGAACTCCCATAGAACAGAAGAATAACACATCCTCCCCTTACCGGAAATTCCCAAAGAACAGAATGGAAAGCACGCGCTCCCCTGTACGTACTCCGCATAGAACAAAGGAGAACACAGCGCTCCCCCGTTACTGGGAACTCCCCATAGAACAAAAGGAGAACCAGCGCTCCCTGTACCGGGAACTCCCAAAACCAGATGAATACACAGGCGCTCCCCTGTACCGAAATTTTCCAAAAACAGAATGGGGAGCACACGCTCCCCTTGTACAAGGACTCCCATAGAACAGAATGGAGAACACAGCGCCCCCTGTACCGGAAATTCCCCAAAGAACAAAGGGAGCACCGCTCCCCTGTACTAGAACTCCCAAAAACAAATGGGGAACCACGCTCCCCTTACTGGAACTCCCATAAACAAAAGGAGAACCACCACTCCCCTTACTGAAACTCCCCCTAAAAAAATGGAGAACACAGCGCTCCCCTACTGGGAAACCCCAAAAACAGAATGAGAACACAGCGCCCCCTTTCTGGGACTCCCATAAACAAATGGGGAAAACAGGCCCCCGTACTGGAACTCCCCTAGAACAAAGGGGGAACACAAAACCCCCCCCTGTACTGGAAACTCCCCTAAACAAATGAAAACACAGCGCCCCCGTACGGAAACTCCCCTAAAGAAATAGAACACACGCTCCCCTTTCGGAACCCCCAAAAAAGAATGGAGAACCAGCGCTTCCCTGTACCGGAAAAACCCCAAAACAAAGGGAACACAGCCTCCCCGGTACTGGGGAAATCCTATAAACAGAATGGAGAACCAGCGCTCCCCGTAAAGGGAACTCCCCTAGAACAAATGGAGAAACACAGCGCCCCCTGTAAGGGAACTCCCTAAACAGAAAGGAGAACACACTGCTCCCCCACTGGAAAAATCCCATAAAAAGAAGAAACACAGCGCTCCCCCTTTCCCGGGAACTCCCATAAACAAATGGAAACACAGCCCCCCCCGTCCGGGGAAACCCCCTGAACAAATGGAAACACACCCCCCTTGACGGGGAAATCCCCCAAACGAATTGAGAACCAGCCCTCCCCTTTACTGGAACCCTAAGTACAAAGAAAAACAACAGCACTCCCCGTACTGGAACTCCCATAGAACAAATGGGGAAAAACAGCGCTCCCCCCAAATGGAACTCCTAATCAGAATTAAAAACACACTCTCCCTGTACGGAAACTCCCATAGAACAGAATGGAGAACACAGTGCTCCCCTGTACCGGGAACTCCCATAGAACAGAATGGAGAACACAGCGCTCCCCTGTAACGGGAACTCCCATAGAACAGAATGGAGAACACAGCGCTCCCCTGTACTGGGAACTCCCATAGAACAGAATGGAGGACACAGCGCTCCCCTGTACTGAGAACTCCCATAGAACAGAATGGAGAACACAGCGCTCCCCTATACCGTGAACTCCTATAGAATAGAATGGAGAACACAGCGCTCCCCTGTACTGTGAACTCTCATAGAACAGAATGGAGAACTTCTCATCAAGGAAAAGACAATAAAAAAGTATTTGTGCAGCAGATAAAGCCGCGCGTGCGCCTGACACCTTCCAGCAATTATTTTGCACTCATCCTTTCCAGGGTTACATCACGGTCGGTGACATTCTCTCTCCGGTTTATCAGCCGGCGCAGAGGTCACCTCCAAAACCCTTCCCGTCCCCTCCAAAACGCCGGGCCCATCGCGAGGGCCTCCGAAATAAAGGAAATGGAGCAAAGTCTGCGGCTACATAAAAAAAAGCGGAGCTGTTTAAACGTCTCACTTCCAAGCCGGGCCCCGGCGCGCGGGAGCTGAGAATACATTAGCCTTTAATGAAGTGAGACTCTCATCTTGCTGGAGCCACCTCATTTAGTGCAATTGTTTCTGAGCCATTATGGAAAGACAATTACAAGGAAGCGGTGAGAGTAATTGGAATTGCTAGCAGGAGTTTGCTGAAATGATCATAAATAAAAAATATTCAAACTAATAAGCTCCATGAGGGGGTGGGATGATGAAAATCAACATAATTACAAGTGAACCTTAGCAAGGAAAAACAGACAGCGGGGTGGCAAGTGCTCAGCGTGCACAAAGCCGGGAAGGGGGTGCTGCCGGGACGAAATGAACACCATTACTCACTCAGTCTGGGCTAACTTGGGGAGACAGCAGAAGACAGCCGAGCGGCCGTATCCCTGCGAGACGCCTCCACCCGCCGCGGAGCGTCCCCGCCACTTCCAAAACAACACTTCTCAATTGGACTTTTTTTTTTTTTTTTTTTAAAGGGCCGGTAACACCTTATTGAGCCAACAGAGTGAACCCCCGGAGCCGGACACACGGCCTGGTCTGAGATTTTTAAGCAAATTAGGTTTAATTTTTCTGGGATTTTTATGACCAGGTCTGAAACGAGCGGCCAAAATACATGCATTTTCGCCTCTTGTCCCTTCCCGCAGCCGAAGATATTTTACTTTTTTCAATTCGTGTTCTGTTGCAAGTTTTATTGCCAAAATATAAGCAAACCTCCAATGCGCCGACATGTTTAAAGGGGTCGTCTCACTACAGGGATTGCTGCTTTTATGTTAAAGATCTTGCAAAAACAAGTCACTTTGCAATATGTGTCCATTAACAGTGTCCTACCTATTCCGAGATATCCCCTCTTGTATGGGCTGCATCAGCTCCTCAGGTCGCTATAGCTACAGACCTGTTCTATCTCTCCTGATAGGCTGCCAGCACTGGTTGCTATAGCAAACAACCTGTTCGATCTCTCCTGAAAAGGCTGCCAGCACTGGTTGCTATAGCTACAGACCTGTTTGATCTCTCCTAAAAGGCGGCCAACACTGGTTGCTATAGCTACAGACCTGTTTGATCTCTCCTGATAGGCGGCCAGCACTGGTTGCTATAGCAACAGACCTGTTTGATCTCTCCTGATAGGCTGTCAGCACTGGTTGCTATAGCTACAGACCTGTTTGATCTCTCCTGATAGGCTGCCAGCACTGGTCACTCTAGCTACAGACCTGTTCCCTCTCTCCTGATAGGCTGCCAGCACTGGTTGCTATAGGTACAGACCTGGCTTCTACTGCAGTCTAGTGGAAGCCAATAAACACGCCCCTGAATTCAAAATGAAAGCAAGGAAACAAGATGAATCAATATAGTGAGACAACCCCTTTAATAGAAGATCATGTGCTTTGTGTTACTTATGGGCTAGAGGGCTTTCAGTTCCATTTTGGATTTTTATGGAGTTACATTTTTATCAATTTTTCATCTTGTATTTTTTTTGATCATTAAAGGGGTTGTCTCACTACATTGATGCATCTCACCTTAGTCCTGTTTTCTTGGTTTCTCTTTGGATTCAGGGGCATGTTTACAGGCTTCCATTAGGCTGCAGTAGAAGCCAGGTCTGTAGCTACAGCAACTAGTGCTGGCAGCCTATCATGATAGATTAAACAGGTCTGTAGCTATAGCAACCAGTGCTGGCAGCCTATCAGGAGAGATTGACAGGGCTGTAGCTATAGTGACCAGTGCTGGCAGCCTATCAGGAGAGATTGGGCAGGTCTGTAGCTAAAAGCAACCCCGTGCTGGCAGCCCTTCAATGAGAGAGTGAACAGGTCTGTGCTTAGCAAACCAGTGCTGGCAGCCTATCATGAGAGATAGAACAGGTCTGTAGCTATAGCGACCTGAGGAGCTGATGCAGTCTATACAAGAGGGGATATCTAGGAATAGGTAGGACACTGTTAATGGACACATATTGCAAAGTTACATGTTTTTGCAAGATCTTTAACATAAAGAGCAGCGATTCCTGGAGTGAGACAACCCCTTTAATAAAGTATAAAATATTTTTATATTGGGTTTTGAGCGCATCATTGAGGTTTGTTTGCAGGTTTGTTCAACACTAGTATTCATTAGGTGATTAGCCCGTTTTTCTGATCGGTGTATACTGAATACATAAGGTCGAGCTGGCTCTACCATTTAATTTTCAGTGACTGTCTTTTCAAACATGAGCTTTATTACATAGTATTATTTCAGAGATTTTGTTGCAAATTTTATTGATTTTTTTTCTCTTTTTTGGAACAGTTTGGCGGGACACGCAAATGAATGGAGAATGTATACAATTTTGTTTGCATTGTGAGGGTTTCCATACTTTTTTTGTGCTTTTTTTTAACACTACATTGGGACAGATTTATCAAGTACTGTCTAAGGGGATGTCCAGACGAGTCAAATTTGCTCGTCAGATTCTCATCGGATTCTACTGTAGAAAACTGCGGTGGACGAGTATTTTGTATGGATTTTGGTTTCTTTTTTTCTTCCCGCCAGATTTACAGTCAGAAACCAAAGTTCCATTCATCTCTATGGGGTTTTGGATGCAGGTCCGACATACAAATATTTTTTGACGCGTTTTACACAAGGTTTTAAGCTGTCCCCATTGACCTCAATAGTAAATTTTCCATGTGGAAGTCGACGGAAGAATTAACCATTTTTTTTACTCTTAAAAAACCTACCAAGAAAATACATGTTGTCTGGACTAAGTGGCGGATTTTCTATTGAGGCCAATGAGGAGGATTTACTTTTAGATGAGTATTTGAAGTCAGAATCTGCGTGGATAGACGGAAAAAAAAATGCACCAGAATTTTGCCATCATTAGTAGAATAAAGGAAGCCAATTAATAAGAGCTGTAAACTTAGACCAGAAAGTCCTACAATGCCCCACAGCTATCACAGTGCAGATAAATCTGACTCAGGTTAACAATGTCTAGTCTAAACTTAATCCTCTTAATAATTGCCTCACTTTATGCCACAAGAACACGCCCCCTTTCTAAGACACACCCCTTTCTGGCAAGCCCCTTATGGTACTAAACCATGTCCCTTTCTACAACACCCCTCTTATGTTACTAAACCACACCCCTTTCTATGGCATGCCCCCTTATGGTACTAAACCACGCCCCTTTCTATGGCATGCCTCCTTATGGTACTAAATCATGCCCCTTTCTACATCATGCCCCCTTATGTTACTAAACCACACCCTTTTCTATGGAATGCCCCCTTATGTTACTAAACCACACCCTTTTCTATGGAATGGCCCCTTATGTTACTAAACCACACCCTTTTCTATGGAATGCCCCTTTGTTTCTAAGCCATGCCCCTTACTATAACACACCTTTATGCTACTAAACTACACCCCTTTCTATGACATACCCTTTTATGTGACTAAACCACACTACTTTCTAGGTCACATCCGTGTTACTAAACCATGCCCCTTTCTATGCCACACCCTTTTATGTTACGAAACCACTCCCCTTCCCAGGTCACACGCCTTTATGTTACTAAACCAAGCCCATTTCTATGTCACACCCCTTTATATTACAAAACCACACCCCTTTCTATGAAATGTCCTGTTATGCTACTAAACTACGCCCCTTTCTGTCACACCGCTTTACAATATTAAACCCCGGTCCTTTTTGTCACACTGCTTTACAATACTAAACCCCGCCCCATACTGTCACACCGCATTACAATACTAAACTACGCCCCTTTCTGTCACACCGCTTTACAATACAAATCCACACCCCTTTCTATGACTTGCGGCTTTAGGTTGCTAAGCCTCATCACGCTTTCTACAAAGCCACATCTCTTTCTAACACGCCCCTTTATTTTACTAAGCCACATCCTTCCTATGACACACTACTTAATGCTACTAAGTCACACCCTTTCTGTGACACACCTCTTTATGCTACCAAGCCACACCTCTTACTATGACACGCCCCTTTATGTTACTAAGCCATGCCCTTGATATGTGACACACCCGTTTATGATTTAAGCCACACCCATTTATGACACACCCTTTATGTTACCAAGCCACACCCCTACCTATGACACACCCCTTTATTGTAAATAAGCCATGCCCCTTTCTATGACACACGCGTTGTTGTTAAGCCTCACCCTTTTCCCCAAAGTCCCACCCTTTTTGTCAGACGAGAAGTAGAAGTATCTAGATAGTGTCCAAAACACAATAAATGTGCCCTATGATAGCCGGTTACATTGACTCTTCAGGTTACTACAGTTGTGTGGATACCTGGTATGTGCAAGGTGATTGTATAGTGTTTAGTGACTGCGTCGCAGATCATGTGGATACCTGGTATGTGCAGGACAAATATATAGTGTCTAATGGTTATGTTGCAGATCAAGTGGGTACCTGGTATGTGCAAGGTGATTGTATAGTGTTTAATGGTTACGTCGCAGATCATGTGGATACCTGGTATGTGCAGGGCGATTATATAGTGTCTAATGGTTTTACGTCGCAGATCATGTGGACACCTGGTATGTGCAGGGTGATTGTATAATGTTTAATGGTTGCGTCGCAGATCATGTGGATACCTGGTATGTGCAGGGTGATTGTATAGTATCTAATGGTTACGTCGCAGATCATGTGGATACCTAGTATGTGCAGTGTGATTGTATAGAATCTAAAGGTAACGATGCAGATCATGTGGATACCTGGTATGTTCAGGGTGATTGTATACTGTTTAATGGCTGCGTCGCAGATCATGTGGATACCTGGTTTGTGCAGGGTGATTGTATAGTGTTTAATGGTTATGTCGCAGATCATATGGTATGTGCAGGGTGATAATATAGTGTCTAATGGTTACGTCGCAGATCATGTGGATACCTGGTATGTGCAGGGTGATTGTATAGTATCTAATGGTTACGTCGCAGATCATGTGGATACCTGGTATGTGCAGTGTGATTGTGTCGTATCTAATGATTACGTCGCAGATCATGTGGATACCTGGTATGTGCAGGGTGATTGTGTAGTGTCTAATGGTTACGTCGCAGATCATGTGGATACCTGGTATGTGCAGGGTGATTGTATAGTGTCTAATGGTTACGTCGCAGATCATGTGGATACCTGGTATGTGCAGGGTGATTGTATAGTGTCTAATGGTTACGTCGCAGATCATGTGGATACCTGGTATGTGCAGGGTGATTGTTTAGTGTCTAATGGTTACGTCGCAGATCATGTGGATACCTGGTATGTGCAGGTGATTGTATAGTGTCTAATGGTTACGTCGCAGATCATGTGGATTCCTGGTATGTGCAGGGTGATTGTGTAGTATCTAATGATTACGTCGCAGATCATGTGGATACCTGGTATGTGCAGGGTGATTGTGTAGTGTCTAATGGTTACGTCGCAGATCATGTGGATACCTGGTATGTGCAGGGTGATTGCATAGTGTTTAATTGTTACGTTGCAGATAATTTTTTCCTGATCCCCTAACAGATACCTGCAACGTAGCATAAAATGAAGTGTGAACCCGGCCTAATATAGACACAGACGTGAAAAAAGAAGAAAACAGTTTAACACAAAATCTTCATTCCCAGTTTATTGTCGGCTATGAGCTTTCTACAGATACAATAAATTTCCAGAAACTACGGAACCACACGAACAACACAACTGGGTCACCCCCCCCCCCCCCCCACACACACACACACTCACTATAAATTCAGAGGACACAGAATAATATGCAGAGGAAGGAAGATCCTGCTCGACTGTCAGCAGTTCCTGTAATAAAGCCCCTTTACTATGAAGCCCACATAGCGGAGGACGCAGCGTGCTGCTGTATTTCACTGCCGTCTTTGGAGCATTAAGTATTGTTTATTCCGAGGGGTCGGACACAAACAACATAAAAAGAGCTAAAGAAAGTCATATAAAATGAGATAATATAAAAAGATAGGTTACACTATAATATAAAGCAAAGAGCCGTGTAATAATATAACATTGTGGTGGGAGAAAAGAAGAAAGAGGCAAAATGCAAGATTTATGTCCAGTACCTGAAGGGTGGGCCCAAAGAATAACTCCACTGGTGGCCCCAAACATCAGCTCTACTGGTGGCCCCAAGTCTCCTCCCCACTGGTGGGCCCAAAGAATCATCTCCCCTGGTGGCGCCAAGAATCAGCTCCACGGGTGGCCCCAAGAATCATCTCCACTGGTGGGCCCCAAGAATCAGCTCCACTGGTGGCCCCAAGAATCATCTCCACTGGTGGGCCCCAAGAATCAGCTCCACTGGTGGGCCCAAGAATCATCTCCACTGGTGGGCCCCAAGAATCATCTCCACTGGTGGGCCCCAAGAATCATCTCCACTGGTGGGCCCCAAGAATCATCTCCACTGGTGGGCCCCAAGAATCATCTCCACTGGTGGCCCCAAGAATCAGCTCCACTGGTGGCTCCAAGAATCAGCTCCACTGGTGGCCCCAAGAATCATCCCCACTGGTGGCCCCAAGAATCATCTCCACTGGTGGGCCCCAAGAATCACCTCCACTGGGGGGCCCCAAGTATCATCTCCCCTGGGGGGCCCCAAGAATCATCTCCACTGGTGGCCCCAGGAATCAACTCCACTAGTGAGCCCAAACATCAACTCTACTGGTGGCTCCAAGTATCATCTCCACTGGTGGCTCCATGAACCAACCCAACGGGTGGCCCCAAGCATCAGCTCCACTGGTGGCTCCAAGAATCATCTCCACTGGTGGCTCCAAGAATCATCTCCACTGGTGGCCCCAGGAATCAACTCCACTAGTGAGCCCAAACATCAACTCTACTGGTGGCTCCAAGTATCATCTCCACTGGTGGCTCCAAGAACCAACTCAACTGGTGGCCCCAAGTATCATCTCCACTGGTGGCTCCAAGAATCATCTCCACTGGTGGCTCCAAGAATCATCTCCACTGGTGGCTCCAAGAATCATCTCCACTGGTGGCCCCAGGAATCAACTCCACTATTGAGCCCAAACATCAGCTCTACTGGTGGCCCCAAGTATCATCTCCACTGGTGGCTCCAAGAACCAGCTCCACTGGTGGCCCCAAGAATTATCTCTACTGGTGGGCCCACAGAAGCAATTCCACTGGTCAATGTAAATTGGGATTAAACCGTCCTCCTCATCCTGCTGTTCACAATGTGACAACATGAGACCAAGACAACACTTTACAATTGATCAGCAGAACCTCGCCATTGCCAGACTTCAAGCAGGACGCTCTCAGACGGAAGTGGCCACTGAGCTTAGAGTGTCACAGAGTCATCAGCAGGTTGTAAGAGAGATAGAGGGAGACTGGAAGAGTCACAGAAAGGCAAAGATTTGAACTTTCTTTGTCTCTATCACAGACTAATGACCGCTTCATTGTAAACAATGTCCTGCGGAGCCGGATGATGAATGCTGCACAGCTCCAAGCACGTTTAAAGGGGTTTTGCCAAGAAGTAAGTTCCTTACCTAACAGGCTGATACTCCCCTTGTAAGAAATACAGAATTTTGAACAATGAAATACTTATGAGGTATATTTTGGTATAATGTATATAAAGGTATTTCAATTGTACAATCTAAGATGGAGGCTCTAGCATGAATCACATGGCAGCTTAGACTGGTTGTCCTGATGCCTTTCACTTGCTAATTAAAGTAAAACAATAGGGCACAGGATAACATTTTATAACCTGACTGAAGGTGGACACTAAAGGTCCTGAGGCCTCTTGGGTAAATGGGGGCAGGTATTGTCTTGTTCTTGGGGTATAAGAGACAGGAGCATGCTTTTGGACAGGCTCTTTGTCTTGGGAGGAAGCCAGCAGACACATGGGACACATGGCTCTGCACTGCACAGGGGTGAAGGCCTGGATGGTAATATAAGATTGTATTTTGTTAAATGTTATATGATTTGTAGCCGTTATTGGTAATTGGTTGTGTAGTGTTTATGTAACATTTGTTTTCTTTCTGTTCCTGTGCATATCCATATTCTTTAATAACCATAAACCAATCTCACATGCTGTTCAATATATGTTTTTATATACTTACATTTGTGTCTTTCATTTTATTGCACCTAACCTTTCGAATCAAAACCCAGAAAAGAGGGTGATTGTATATATACAGTATGTTTGTATAGATACATATTTATTTATGATATTTATATGAATATATATGTATATGATACAGGGAATTTCTTACACCCTCTTGAGGCTTGAAAAAAAGGGTGTTGTGTTTCTGTGTTTAAAAAACCAAGTACCTCCTCTGTGATGTCATCACTCCACCTCCCATGCACTTTCCTGATACTCAGTCTCTGTAGTTGAGTAAACATTGTTTGGCTAATCCACAGGCGAGAACTGTATTGTGCTCCAAGCAGGCAGCATTCTTTCATTTGTTCACAAACTGATGCAGGGGAGGGGGGGGGGCGAGCAGGGAGCCAGGGAGTGTCTGCATGTTTACTCAGATAAATACATTACAACCATTTTATTCTCTATACAAAAGACAAAGGATCTTTTCTCCCCAGTCCCTTCAAAGCTAGTTCATGTTCCCTGCCATCAGATAAAAAGTGCAAACACTGCAAGCGCAGCCAGAGTAGCTCCTGTCAGCTCCTAGTCGTGTCTAATGTAAGCTGTCAGGAAACTAAGGGCATGTAAGGAAGGCTGTAGATCTCACAGGCTTCACTTTTTGTAATCACATATATTTAGAAAAGTGATTAAATACCCATTTTGGAGGATACCACATCAAAATTAGATCGTGGCAAAACCCCTGTAAGGGAAGTGAGAAGCACCACGTGTCACGTCAGACCATTCGTAACCACTTACATCATTGCTATGGCTCAGTATGGACACATCTACATCCGAGGTTCCCGTTTGGAACCTACGTTGCAGATTCTGTCAAAAATGAGGGGGAAAAATATTGCAGCATATAATGGAAACAACAACGGAAACCTGACAGGCCCCATAGTAGTTAATGGGGTCCATCAGATACCACTGGTGTCTGTTAAAAAAAACGGATCCATTATCACCTCAGAGTATCCGAATGGAATCCAGGATACAGATGTGAACCAGGACTAAGTCTGATTTGGACACGGATTTTACAAAACAAAACCAAGTCCAAAAATTCGCCACACTCGTGGACAAGCTTTTGAAGCTCTCCCTTGCTTCCTATGGGCACTTAGCTTGTGGAGAACGCCTCAAGAAAACCGCTGGAAAGGGAAAGAAAGGAAAAAAACGTGATTGTGGACACGACTGGTTTCCAAAGAAATCAATTAAAATTATCTGGGGTGATTTTTAATGGAATCCATGCCGAAAACAGCGTACGAATCAGCCATGTGAACCTATCTCAAAGAGATTGTCTCACAAAATTGATTACTCACCTTAGCCCTTTTTTCCCCTTGTTTATTTGAATTCAGGGGCGTGTTTACTGAATTTCTACTAGGCTGCAGTAAAGCCGGTCTGTAGCAATAGCAACCAGGCTGGCAGCCTACAGAAGATTGAAAATCTGTACTATACGCCCCATGTAAAGTCTTTTAGGGGGAATCAAAGGGTAGCTAAGCAACCAGGGGGGGCACCTATCAGGAGAGATTGAAAGGCTGAGCATAGCCCAGTCTGAGCCTATCAGGAGGAGAAACGGTTGACTTTAGCAACCAGTGTGGCAGCCTATCAGGAGAGAAAACCAGGCTGTACTATAAACCACCTATCAAGAGTTAACAGGCGAGCTATAGGCCCAGGCTGACGTACAAAATTTTGGATGAAACAACTGAGCATAGCAAAATGGGCAGCCTAACAAGAGAGATAAGAACAGGCTGTAGTTTTGGAAATGCGACCCCGTTACCGACCTGGCGACACCAGGGCGCGTTCTATTTTTACATTAAAAAAAAAAAGAACGTTAAAACAAGCTTTACCGCGGTGCTTATTGATATTACAATTAGGACACGGGGTAATTTTGATTTTACGCAGTTTGGTACCGGATCCAAGTGGACGCATCTGTCACCGACGCTCGCAGACTCGGGGAGTATAAAAAGGGAAAAAAAAAGAAAAGAAACAATGAAATTTGACTGTTTATTTGCAAAATAGTATTGTTCCTTTCAATCTCCATTAATGCGATCATGAAGTTACCAAGGGAGCGGCGCGGGTGCCAAGGCTCGTGCGCTGCACATTACGGCCTTGTAAAAGCCATCCTGATTGTGCTGCTGGCAGCGGGGTCAACCATTACAGGCAGCACATTAGTAGCAGCCGAGCCCCATCCAGTCATCCTGACATTATGTATGTATGCCCCACTGGGTTCTAGCCAGTCCAAAAAACAAAACTGGACCTCCCTGCCAAAGCGCTGCTTTAATGTTATGGCTGTCATTTATTTTACGGCTTCCCATCTCCGCGCTCGGATCAGAAGGGTCGATGGAGAGTGAGGTTCCTGGATACCAAATATCAGCTGAAAGTCTGGACGGCAAACATATCCTCCACGCCCCTGTCCCCCAGTCTCTGATGATGGGGTGGGGGGTGAGGGTTGAGGGGGTGCAAACTTTCTGCCCAGCGCCATTGTCAGGGTGAAGTCAATAAGCTCGACTCTACGAAGCTGCCGACTCCACGGGCCAAGAACATGCAGCAAATGAGCCAATAAAAGAGCTCATTAAAAATTACAGCATTTAGGCGCTGGTGCTCATTTTTAGATGTGCGCTGGGTACTGGTGTCTGCTGATCCCATCCCTAACACAGGGGGGTAGCTACAGGGGGTTGCCGAGGCGCGGTTAGCCAGTACGCTTACCGGCACAGGCAGCCTGAGGGGCCCAAATGCCCTCCTGCCACATAGGAAGATACCAGCATTGTAAATGGCGCATAGTAACTGGGGGGCCCCATTTCACTTTTTTGCACCAGGGCCCAAGAGCTTGAAGTTACGCCTCTGCCCTAACACATGAGATGTCCTCAGCGATCAGGAATGGGCCGGGCCGGGTTGTGGCGCTGATAATACCCGGTGACGGACTCTGCGGTGGAGGCTCCTGGCACCAGGTGAGGCCGGCTTCACGGGGCAGAGGTGTAAACGCACACGGCGGACCGAATGGCGCCTGAGGAGCCGTACTGACTACAATGGGGTCCGTCGGGTTTTCATCTCGGTGTCCATTGTTTTAATGGGGCTACTTTTCCATCATTCCCAATTAAAGGGATTTTCTCACTGTTATGGAATGTGTTAGGTGAAATTGTCTAAATCATCACTACAAACATTAGCTTTCAACATGTAGGGACGGGTAATTGAAGACTTTTTCTCAATATATTGGTCGTTTGATTTGACTTTAGTCAGGAGATTTTATCTGCTCTGGGTGCACACAGGTTTCTATGGTTACCTGACTATAACTCTGCTATCTGATTAGAGCACGGTCGGAGCTCAGGCCAGTGCAGACTAATTATCCCTAACAAGATGAGTTTACAGATAAGCATGGGTGTAACTATGGCCATAGCAGACATAGCGATTGTTATGGGGCCCAGAGGTGGAGGGGGCCCCACTCAGGTACAAGAACAGTGGGGCAGATTTATCAATAGTGTCTTACTTTTAGACAGTGTAGACCAGACAGTCTTAAAATGCACCAAATTTATCATAGTGTTGATAAAACTGCCGCAGGTCAGAACTGTCTAGTCTCAGTTTGTACCATCTTTAAGTTGGCGCACTTTTACGCCAGAATTTGGTCGCACATCCTGGTGCATTTTTTGTCGCATTTAAGACACGTCCCCGTTCCATGAAACCACGCCCCTTTTATGAAGACACTCCCTCTTTGTCAGATGCAGCACAGAAGTGCCTTAAACTGTCTAAAAATCATAATAAATGTGTCGAAAAGCTGTTTTTTGACGCAAATTGAGCCAGTATTCTAGCGCAACTGCCTTGATAAATCTGCCCCATTGTTCCTTTTTGCAATGAACAAGTAGTTGGTGGCTTTCTGCTCCCTAGCACAACCATTTGTGCTCCCTGATATATGGCAGTATTATATATACCTTTAATTATTACTATTTATGCTGCTTTTATGGTTTATTATCATTGATGGTGGGGCCCCATCTCAGTTCGCTATGGGGCCCCATGAATCCTGGTTACGCCCCTGCAGATAAGCCATTGTTTTCACTCCTCACCGCACATGTAGCTTTGTTTGCTGAAGATTAGCTCTCCTGCGCTTTATCTATGTAATGTCTCAAATAGTTACAGGAAAGCTAAATATGCTAGTCACTGCTATATAACCACCCAAAACCTGACGAGACCATATTAATAAAAAAAAAAAAAAAGATGACTGTGAAACTGCATGGAGAGAAAACCCCTCTGAACAGAACTTCCGACGCAAGTGTGAAACTAGCCTAGGGTGTGTTCACATGAGACACTCTGGCGCTAAATCCGCGTCATATCCTCATCAGAAATCCCCCACTTGCAAGCACGGAATTAAGACGAGGATTTTCTGAGGCAGATTTTCTGCCTCCCATTTCCTATAATGGGCGTCGCGGAAAATGCCTCAAAGATGGGACATGTCAATTCTTTGTACTGAAAAAAGAAGTCAGCGCCGCAGAAAACCAGCATTGTGCGAACCATGGCGCTGATTATCCATAGCAAAATATCAGCAGCACTCTGCAAACAATAATACCAACTAATACTTCCAGTTTGATACTTTTCCAGTCTGTAGTACTGGTGAGTAGAGGGGGTCAGTATTTTGAAGGGCTGAAACGTAGCCTCTTGTATGGACAAGGGGGAATAAGTGTAACCTTTATATGAAGGGGTTCTGCTCCCTCCATTTAGTATTTTATGTTGGGCACCTGAAATATACTGGACAACCGGCTCAATCAAATAGTATGGGCGTCATCAATGGGTTGTAAGCCAGCATGGTGCACCATATGTATGTGTATGACTGGCCCCATATAAGCCATTGTAATACTATCGTAATACTTACAATCACTCCCTCATGGATAGTCGGCTGCAAGTGGTTGTTTATCAGTATTTTTGCATTTGAGCAATCTCCCCTGTATGATACTGTGTCTTTTCTGCATCTTGGTGTGAACTGTTCCTTATTCAATGTGCAGTTTTTTTTTATTAAACAATCACTCCCTCATGAATAGTCGGCAGCGAGGGGTTGTTTATCAGTATTTTTGCATTTGAGCAGTCTCTCTTGTATGGTGCTGTGACTTCTCTGCATCTTGGTGTGAACTGGTACTTATTCAATGTGCAGTTTTTTTATTAAACAATCACTCCCTCATGGATAGTCGGCTGCGATTGGTTGTTTATCAGTATTTTTGCATTTAAGCAATCTCCCCTGCATGGTGCAGTGGCTTTTCTGCGTCTTGGTGTGAACTGGTCCTTATCCAACGTGCAGTTTTTTATTAAGCAATCACTCCCTCATGGTTAGTCAGTGTTTGAGCAATTGTCCATCAGTATCTGCAATTCCTCCCATGTAACACTGGGGCTTATATTGCCTCCTACAGGGCATGGTTTATTGTCCAACCAGGAAGCTGTGAGTACCGCCGTGTGTCTGCATTTTTAGCTTACTTTATACCTCTAAATGTGCCAAAATTTAGGTGCATTTTTGGTGCATGCAAAGCCATGTCCCCTTTCATTTAAACCCCACCAATTTTATAGAAGCCACACCCCTTTGTTGGACAAGGTGCAGAAGTGTCTATAACACATAATAAATGTGGTGAAATGGAAGGGCGCCATAATTCTGGCACAAATTGCCTTAATAAACATGCCTCATAGGGTGCGAACATGTAATTCAGTAATATATACAGTAGTAGCACACAAAAATTCACAAGTGCCCTTTGCTCCGTATTCTTTATACATGAGGCCTGGTTCCCCATCTGTAACCCTCAACCCCATGTACAGCGACACAGATGGGAGAATTCCCGGCATAAGAGGTCTCATGTCTACTCGGCAGGGCTGTGGAGTCGGCAAGCCGAAGCCACGACTCCGACTCCTCAATTTCCCAAACCTCCGACTTCCTCATACACGGCGCATGTTTAAGTGATAACTTTACTGTATTAAAATGGTCACATCCGGCTGTTTATCACCTTATGATACAATAATCAAGCTATTTAGGTAGAACAGACACTGACAAGCAAAATGGTAACAATGTTTTGATCTTTTAAACACTTGTGGGTAGAGTTGAAGAAAAAAGCTGTATTTGTATCCAAGTCCTGTCTGCACCAACATTGGGAATGTGTAGAAGAGACCTGCATGAATTTGATCCAGAGCCCAGAAGGATTCAGACAGAGCTGAAAACCAAAGGTGGATTTCCCAAATAAAAATCACTATCACCTAAAAGGGCAATACTAGAGATTTGCATACAACAAAAAACTCACTGAAAAAGACTAAGCAAATCCACAACTCTAAAATATGACTTTTATTAATTCTTATTAATAAAAAAGGCGTATGGTGGGACATCTTTTACCTGCTGCCGGTACCTGATAAGGCGATTGAAGCCTTTTTATGCTGTTTGGGGCTTATGAAAATCCCCTGATGAACCCCCGGACAAAACTGATAGAAAAGGAGAGGGGGGAAACGCGTCAGGATACAGGAATGAAGGAAGAGGATCAGGTTGTATATTGACATGTATATGTGATCTTTAGGTTTGGGTTTGCTTTAATGTATGGAATCTGCCAGTACATATGTGATTGAATATGGAGGATAAACACTTAGTATATACTGGTCACATATGTATTTCATAACCTTTTGATCAACATAGAGGGACTTTGTAAGTATTAAGTAGGACGAGCTTTAGAGTGTTGGGCCGTGCTTTTTGGGACGATTACTCGACTTTTGATAGGTAGATTGTAATAGTGACCTTGGTAGGGTAAAAAGTAACCCCAAAAATAGTCCCTAACAGTTAGTAGTAGTAATTGTTTAGTCTTCACTATTGGTATTTATAGAGATAGGTTTTTTATTTTAATAAGAATTAACAAAAGTCATATTTTAGAGTTGTGGTTTTGCTTAGTCTTTTTCAGTGGATTTCCCAAATACTAACAAAATAATAGAAATTAAAGGGGTTGTCTCACTACATTGATTCATCTTACCTCAGTCCTGTTTTTTTGGTTTCATTTTGAATTCAGGGGCATGTTTACTGGATTCCACTAGGCTGCCGTATAAGTAAGGTCTGTAGCTATAGCAACCAGTGCTGGCAGCCTATCAGGAGAGATCAAACAGGTCTGTAGCTATAGCAACCAGTGCTTGGCAGCCTATCAGGAGAGATCACACAGGTCTGTAGCTATGCAAAACCCGTGCTGGCAGCTATCAGGAGAGATCACACAGGTCTGTAGCTATAGCGACCAGTGCTGCAGCCTATCAGGACAGATAACACAGGTCTGTAGCTATAGCGACCTGAGGAGCTGATGCAGCTCATACAAGAGGGATATCTAGGAATAGGTAGGACACTTTTAATGGACACATATTTCAAAGTGACTTGTTTTTACAAGATCTTTAACAAAAAAAAGTCATCCCTGTAGTGAGACAACCCCTTTAACACTTTGATTTTTTAGGAGCAAAACTGTAACTAAGCAGATGCTAAATACTTGCAAGTCAAATTTATGTATAAGATGTAAGATGACTATATAAAATTACAGTAGCCTCATGTACAAAGCTGTAGTGGATGGAGAGATTTTGGAGCCCGAATGTCACAAAATTCAAAAACATTTGTTACCATTTTGATCGTCAGTGTAAAATATATTTTTTTGGACATGACTTTAGGACACAAAAAATTGTAAATATTCAAAACACTGCAGGAACATTTGTGGATCTCTGAATTTGTTTTTGAGAAATAGTATCCCCTCCATCAGATCTGCATTTCACGACCTCACATCTGATCTCATTATTTCCAGGCTAGAGAACGGCCCTCTCTACACTAACTTGGGTTGGGCGCAAAGCGGTGACCACAGAGGCAACATCTCTAACAATGTCAGGGTATAAAGGAATTTCCTCAGCCACAGTCAGTGTTAATGAATGGTTAAACTCTTCTACTTCTTTGAAAGCAGGTGAAAAATTTTGCTGAAATCTGTTTGCCCTGGGACCAGAATCTTTTCCTCTGGGGCAGCACTTTGCCTGCTCCGTGTCATCAATTACCCTCCTCATGTGATGAGGCTGAAGATATGGGAGCAGTAGCAATGGCCGGACCAAATTCCTCTTGCTCTTTGCATCGAACTAACTGGACCAACTTATTATATATTTTGGGAGTCGGAGTCGGTCCATTTTATGACGACTCCGACTCCTGCAAAATAGCCACCGACTCCGACTCCACGACTTCGACTCCACAGCCCAGCTACTTGGGGCGTCTGTACGGTGAATCCCGGGCACAAAGGGTTATGTCTCATAGTCATTAAGAAAGCAAACATTCAGCAGGCTGCACTCATGTGTTCTGCGCCCCCTTAGTTCATGTAAATGGGTTTGCGCTCAGCACGGGGGTCTCATTCACACACTGCTTCAACAGAAGGAAGGCAGAATCTGTTGGGAACAGATTTTTGCTCCTCGAAGCCAGCTCAGCACTTTCCCTGATCTTCAGCATGTAATGCCGACACACGCCGAGCGCACCAACTTTCACAAGTTTAAAGGATTTTCAAAAGCAAGAAAGCTTGCTCTGCTCAATGAGTGATGCTCTACCTAAATAGTAAGTTGGGGGATAATGTGGTAGGTCCGCTATAGGTGTTGTCTGCTGGGGCGTCATGTGAACCTAATATGCCACTGGAATGGGAAAAAATTTTTACCTTATCAGACCGAATCAAGTCTCCCCCCGGAAATTGTGGGAAATTCTTATACATGATACCACCAAGATAATCCCAGAAAAGTGCAACCTGTCCTCTCTGCAATCCAGAAGAAAGGTGTAGAAGAACCCTGTGTACATCACATTAAACTATGTGCAAAGTTTACATACAGCTCAAAAAAACTAAATCGTGAAAATCTGACAGCACAGTGGCCCAGTGGTTAGCATGGTGCAGCTTGGTGGTTAGCATGGTGCAGCTTGGTGGCTCAGTGGTTAGCATGGTGCAGCACAGTGGCTCAGTGGTCAGCATGGTGCAGCACAATGGCTCAGTGGACAGCATGGTGCAGCACAATGGCTCAGTGGTCAGAATGGTGCAGCACAGTGGCTCAGTGGTCAGCATGGTGCAGCACAGAGGCTCAGTGGTCAGCATGGTGCAGCACAGAGGCTCAGTGGTTAGCACGGTGCAGCATTGTGTCTCAGTTGTTTGCACGGTGCAGCACAGTGGCTCAGTGTTTAGCATGGTGGCTCTGTGGTTAGCATGGTGCAGCACAGAGGCTCAGTAGTTAGCATGGTGCAGCACAGAGGCTCAGTGGTTAGCAGGGTGCAGCTTGGTGGCTCAGTGGTCAGCATGGTGCAGCACAGAGGCTCAGTGGTCAGCATGTGAGCAAGAGGCTCATGGCAGCATGGTGCAGCACAGAGGCTCAGTGGTTAGCACGGTGCAGCATTGTGTCTCAGTTGTTTGCACGGTGCAGCACAGTGGCTCAGTGTTTAGCATGGTGGCTCTGTGGTTAGCACGATGCAGCACAGTTTCTCAGTGTTTTGCATGGTGCAGCACGGTGGCTCAGTGGTGAAACGCCTCTAAATCCACGTGCAATAAGTATGTGCTTTAGTAAAAAAAAATACTTGTTAAAAATGCGTGGGGTCGTGTGGTTTTCAATGGAAGAATCCACGCTTAAATTTTACTCATTGCATGAACGTTCCTTTACGCCGCTGGATGCAGGATACTGGAAATACAGAAAACTTTTGGTTAGAAAGCGTGTATCCCCAACAGCTTCCAAAGAGTCCGGCTTGGTTCACAAACCCATTGCAGATTTGGAACGTTCTTCGCATGTTCCGTCGGGAATGATGGAAAAAGCAGCGCAGCAACCGGTGCTATTTGTTGTCTCAATGATGGACACCACGAAATCACCCCCATTGTAATCCATAGGATCCGTCGGTCGCCGTGGCTCGTGAAACCGGTCCCCTGGTTTCCATTTTCAGCGCGGAAGTTCTGAACAGAACCTCAAGCTCAGATGTGAACCAAACCTTACAGGGAAGGACACAAGCTTGGCTGCCGCTCAGTACAACTTCTCCTTACCGTGGAGCGTTGCTGAGGAGGAACAAAGGATTGGGGTCTGCATATTTGTCATCATAGGGTCCCAGCAATCTAACCTTGATCCCCTATTAGTTATTAGTGGGGTTTGCATGCTTGTCATCATAGGGGTCCCAGAATCTAACCCCTATTAGTGGGGTTTGCATGCTTGTCATCATAGGGGTCCAGAATTAACCCTATAGTGGGTTTGCAGCTGTACATAGGGGTCCCAGAATCTAACCCCTAGTAGTGGGGTTTGCATGCGTGTCATCCTAGGGTCCAGATTAACCCCTATTAGTGGGGTTTGCATG
This sequence comes from Phyllomedusa bahiana, assembly GCA_025379985.1. Lineage (NCBI taxonomy): Eukaryota > Metazoa > Chordata > Amphibia > Anura > Hylidae > Phyllomedusa > Phyllomedusa bahiana. The sequence goes on along the minus strand of JAODAL010005568.1, from coordinate 76,445 downwards.
CTTGTCATCATAGGGGTCCCAGAATCTAACCCCTATTAGTGGGGTTTGCATGCTTGTCATCATAGGGGTCCCAGAATCTAACCCCTATTAGTGGGGTTTGCATGCTTGTCATCATCGGGGTCCCAGAATCAAAGCCCTATTAGTGGGGTTTGCATGTTTGTCATTATTGAGGTCCCAGAATTTAAGCCCTATTAGTGGGGTTTGCATGCTTGTCATCATAGTGGTCCCAGCTATCTAACCTTGATCCCCTATTAGTGGGGTCTGCATACTTGTCATCATATTGGTCCCAGCAATCTAACCTTGATCCCCTATTAGTCGGGTTTGCATGCTTGTCATCATTGGGGTCCCAGAATCTAACCCCTATTAGTGGGGAGCCCCATTTAAGTACGGTCATGAGGCCGGCACCTTGGTGGATACTGTTTACTGGATGATCTGCTTGCCTCCAGCTCTATCCTGCTGGAAATATCTGCAGCTTTTTTTTTTGTCTTCCTGAGACAATAATCATAGACTTCAAGCTCCTCGTTATACAAGCCCATATCATTAGCCGCCTCAATTATTCAAATAACTTTATTTCCCTTCCGTTTTATGGAGCCATCAAAACTTTTCTTTAGCACTTTGCCATATCTGAAACTATAATGTTCCCAACAATGATTTCAGTCTCTCATAATCTATACACTTGCAAATTGTCTTTTCCATGCTGTACTTTACATGCTATATAAATGCAAATTATGAATATTGGGAAACAGTGGAAAATGAACTTCATGAAATCTTGGTACATGAAAATGCACTGAAGAAACAAGCCAGAGCACTTGTAGCAGAGGCACATACACATATTACAGACATACACTCACCGGCCACTTTATTAGGTACACCAGTCCAACTGCTCGTTAACACTTAATTTCTAATCAGCCAATCACATGGCGGCAACTCAGTGCATTTAGGCATGTAGACATGGTCAAGACAATCTCCTGCAGTTCAAACCGAGCATCAGTATGGGAAGAAAGGTGATTTGAGTGCCTTTGAACGTGGCATGGTTGTTGGTGCCAGAAGGGCTGGTCTGAGTATTTCAGAAACTGCTGATCTCCTGGGATTTTCACGCACAACCATCTCTAGGGTTTACAGAGAATGGTCCGAAAAAGAAAAAACATCCAGTGAGCGGCAGTCCTGTGGGCGGAAATGCCTTGTTGATGCCAGAGGTCAAAGGAGAATGGGCAGACTGGTTCGAGCTGATAGAAAGGCAACAGTGACTCAAATGCCACCCGTTACAACCAAGGTAGGCAGAAGAGCATCTCTGAACGCACAGTACGGCGAACTTTGAGGCAGATGGGCTACAGCAGCAGAAGACCACACCGGGTGCCACTCCTTTCAGCTAAGAACAGGAAACTGAGGCTCCAATTTGCCCAAGCTCATCGAAATTTGGACAGTAGAAGACTGGAAAAACGTTGCCTGGTCTGATGAGTCTCGATTTCTGCTGCGACATTCGGATGGTAGGGTCAGAATTTGGCGTCAACAACATGAAAGCATGGATCCATCCTGCCTTGTATCAACGGTTCAGGCTGGTGGTGGTGGTGTCATGGTGTGGGGAATATTTTTCTTGGCACTCTTTGGGCCCCTTGGTACCAATTGAGCATCGTTGCAACGCCACAGCCTACCTGAGTATTGTTGCTGACCATGTCCATCCCTTTATGACCACAATGTACCCAACATCTGATGGCTACTTTCAGCAGGATAATGCGCCATGTCATAAAGCTGGAATCATCTCAGACTGGTTTCTTGAACATGACAATGAGTTCACTGTACTCAAATGGCCTCCACAGTCACCAGATCTCAATCCAATAGAGCATCTTTGGGATGTGGTGGAACGGGAGATTTGCATCATGGATGTGCAGCCGACAAATCTGCGGCAACTGTGTGATGCCATCATGTCAATATGGACCAAAATCTCTGAGGAATGCTTCCAGCACCTTGTTGAATCTATGCCACGAAGAATTGAGGCAGTTCTGAAGGCAAAAGGGGGTCCAACCCGTTACTAGCATGGTGTACCTAATAAAGTGGCCGGTGAGTGTATACAGGCATTAGTCAGAGGGCCTGTACCGGCTGCAGACCACAAGCAGGGCCATCTTCTCCATTGGACATACTAGGCAGTTGTCTGTGGGGCCCCCAAGATGGTGAATGCATGTCCCAGGAATTAAAGTGGTTTTGCCACGATGTAATGTTGACGTGGGATCCTCCAAAATGGGTATTTAATCACTTTTCTAAATATATGTGATTACAAAAAGTGAAGACCCTGAGAGCTACAGCATTTCTCAATCCCCCTTAGTTACCTGAAAGCTTGCATTGGACACGACCAGGAGCTGACAGGCCGCGCTTGTGTGAAACACTTCTTATCTGATGACAGGGAAAATGAATGAGCTTTCAAGGGGCTGGGTAGAAAGAGCAGTGTATGAGCCTGTGTCGTGCTGTATATAGAATCAACTGTTGTAAAGTTATTAAGTGAGTTAATGTTATAGACGCTCCCTTAAACCTCACTACTTGCTCACCCCCACACTCTCACACCTCCAGGGTTCATGACTCAGCATGATTTGTTTATATTCTACTCCTGTGCTGATAAGGAGGTAAGTAACTCAGTCCTGGCAAAACCCCTTTAAGGACACCTGCCCTGGATCCCTTGGACACTGTTTATTTAACTGTTTATGTGTTCTGCGGACATGCAAACAGTTAAGAACCATAGAGGAGCCGTCTTGTAGTCTTGTAGGCCACAGACTGCCTACAAGACGTGTGCAGGGTGTTTCAACATAGATAGGGCCATCTTTTCCATTAGGCATACTAGACAGTTGTCTGTGGTCCTCATAAGCATTAGGGCCCCAGGTGGTAAATGCATGTCCCGGGAATCCAGGAAATATTGCCATGGTGAACCATGGCGGTGTCATTGGCTCCTTGCCCTGCCAACTAGTCTTATAGGCCGCAGGCTGCCTACAAGACGTCTGCAGGGGGTGGTAGGGTGATGAGATAGGTGTGTTTGGGGATGGTTAGAGGTGTGACCGGGTGTGATGTCAGGTATTGGAGCAGGGCTCACTGTACTGCTATGCCAGGGGCCTAAAATGCCATATGGCAGCCTGGTCTGATGAATCATCATGAGGACGACCGAGGGCATGTGCGTCCCTTAACTGGAGAAGAGATGGCAGCAGGGTGGATTATGGGAAGAAGACAAGATTACAGAGATAGCGTGATGGGCGATGTTCTGCTGGGTGTCCTGGCATCATGTGGACGGGCGGGTGCGTGTTGGTCACTTACCTGGGGAGGAGATGGCGCTAGGATGGACAATGGAAAGCAGCCAAGCTGGCGGAGGGCAGTGGGATGGGCAATGGGTGTTCCTGGCATCATGTGGACGGGCGGGTGCGTGTTGGTCACTTACCTGGGGAGGAGATGGCGCTAGGATGTACAATGGAAAGAAGACAAGATGGTGGAGGGCAGTGTGATGGGCAATGGGTGTTCCTGGCATCATGTGGATGGCCGGGTGCGTGTTGTCACATACCTGGGGGGAGATGGTCCAAGGATATACAATGGAAAGAAGACAAGATGGAGGGGTTGTGATGGGCAATGTTGTGTCCTGGCATCATGTGGACGGCGGGTGCGTGTTGGTTCACTTACCTGGATAAGAGATGGCGCAGGTGCAATGGAAGCAAATAAAATGGTGGAGGCAGTGTGATGGGCAATGAATGGGGGTGTCCTGGCTCATTTGGACGGCCAGGTGCGTGTGTCACTCTACCTGGGGAGGAGATGGCGCTAGGATGTACAATGGAAAGAAGACAAGATGGCGGAGGGCAGTGTGATGGGCACTGGGTTTTCCTGGCATCATGTGGACGGGCGGGTGCGTGTTGGTCACTTACCTGGGGAGGAGATGGCGCTAGGATGTACAATGGAAAGAAGACAAGATGGCGGAGGGCAGTGTGATGGGCAATGGGTGTTCCTGGTGTCATGTGGATGGCCGGGTGCGTGTGTGTCACATACCTGGGGGGGGAGATGGTCCAAGGATATACTATGGGAAGAAGACAAGAAGGAGGAGGCTTGTGATGGGCAATGTTCTGCTGGGGGTCCTGGCATCATGTGGACGGCCGGGTGCCTGTGGTTCACTTAACTGGATAAGAGATGGCACCATGGTGCATTATGGGAAGCAAATAAAATGGCGGAGGCAGTGTGATGGGCAATAATCTGCTAGGGGTGTCCTGGCGCCATTTAGACGGCCAGGTGCGTGTGCATCACCCTACCTAACATTGACAGAAGGACACCTCATTTCATGACAGACACCACAGACTATAGTGGGGTCTATTGGGTTTCAGTTCCTCTATAATTTTGGGCTGAATCTGTGGCGGAGGTGAACTGGGCCTCACTGCCACGGCTGCCCGGTGTACACCACATCCCTCTAGGTCACCGACATACATCTACATATACAGTGTCTGTGCTGAGCGCTGTATATGTATATAAATGACTGATTCCTGTAATCTACATGTATCACGGCCGCACAGAGGATGTGAGTGGGCGGCGGAGTTATCTCTCTGTGTAAATGCTGATGACAACTGGATTGGAGACGCAGAATTGCCGGGCAAGCAGAAGGTTCGGTTCTACTCCAACAGTTTTCAATTTCGCTGCCACATTTTTTTTTCATGTCAAATGACCCAAAACTCTACAATAATTACAGCTAAAGAAGGAAGCGCGGAGTAAAGGCTCAGTGACTGATCACCGCCGACCAGACACCATGATGTAACCCTGTGCAACACCCAACAGGAGGGAGACCCGGCTCCACCAGGATCAAGGCGGACCCCGGTGAGACCCTCGCACTGCGGCAGCGGCCTCTCCCCAGATACTGAGTCTATTACTCTCATCATCATTATTAGCACAATTATCTCTGCAGCCGGAGAACAACACTGGTGAAAACGGAGAGCGGGTAATGAGCGGTCACTTCCATTGGGGCAGGTTGGTGGAAAGCTAAAAGGGACTGCCCCGCCGAATGCTGGGAATTGGGCTTTGTTGGGTCAGGAGTCTCAGAAGACAGAGCGCTGCTTATGATCCACAGAGGAGGGTCTCAAACTTAGCTGACAAAAGGGACCACATACAGTCTCAGACTTGGGCCCCAAGTGGAAGTGATTATTGGGGCCCACCAGTGGAGCTGATTCTTGGAGCCACTTGTGGAGCTGATTCTTGGAGCCACCAGTGGAGCTGATTCCTGGAGCCACCAGTAGAGCTGATTCTTGGAGCTACCAGTGGAGTTGATTCCTGGGCCACCAGTGGAGCTGATTCTTGGGGCCACCAGTGGAGTTGATTCTTGGGGCCACCAGTGGAGATGATTCTTGGGGCCACCAGTGGAGTTGATTCTTGGGGCACATCAGTGGAGCTAATTCTTGGGGTCCACCAGTGGAGCTGATTCTTGGGGTCCACCAGTGGATCTGATTCTTGAGGTCCACCAGTGGATTGACTCTCGGGGGCCCACCAGTGGAGGTGATTCTTGGGGCCCACCAATGGAGTTGGCTCTCGGGGGCCCACCAGTGTAGTTGGCTCTCAGGGGGCCACCAGTGGAGTTGTCTCTCGGGGCCACCAGTGGAGTTGGCTCTCGGGGCCACCAGTGGAGTTGGCTCTCGGGTCCCACCAGTGGAGTTGGCTCTCGGGTCCCACCAGTGGAGTTGGCTCTCGGGTCCCACCAGTGGAGTTGGCTCTTGGGTCCCACCAGAGGAGATGATTCTTGGGGCCCACCAGTGGAGTTGGCTCTTGGGTCCCACCAGCGGTGATGATTCTTGGGGCCCACCTGAGGAGTTGGATCTTGGGTCCCACCAGTGGAGATGATTCTTGGGGCCACCAGTGGAGTTGGTTCTTGGGACCCACCAGTGAAATTGATTCTTGGTGTCCACCAGGAAGTTGATTCTTGAGGCTCACCTTATAGCTACTGTACACAACTCTTACAACCTGACTCTTGCTTTGTGCCTTTTTTCCTCTGACTTTGCCCATGAGAAGCCTCCCCAGGGGCCTACCATGGGTGTCCCCTGCTTCTGAGAAGCTTCTTTAAGTATGTTGGCATTAAAGAGTGAGTTAAGCAAGCTTGCTTGGGTACTGTGATACGGGCAGTTTGGTTTTAATCAATTCTCAATGACATGGGCTCCTGGAAAACTGGAGCTACTTTAAAGGATAAGGACACATTTCAGATAATTGTATTTTTTCTTTCTTTTATTGTGCTTTTCCTTCCTAATCTAACTAGTCTTTATTAAAATCTTCCTAACATTTTGTCGCTGTGGAGTTTGTGTAACTCCTCCACCTGCAGTTGGTGCTGCTGAATCTCAAACAAATCCATCAAAGTACTGCTCCTTCTCTGCTCTCCCCACCCTTTTCTCAGTGTTAGAGATAGTGGTAGTGATAGTGGAGGAGATTTGTATACAGTAGATCAAAACATTGAGTAAGGGGGAGCATACACAAGGTAGTTTGCAAGGAGAGGATCAGGCTGTGTACAAGTGTACAGAGAAAGCAGAGCACCAATGCAAACCCTATATTTCTAACCCCACAATGCTCACATCCAGTGTATATTACTGGGAGAACACCCCTAAATGAGAAAATCTGATACTGGGAGCATCTCCAAACTTATCTCAGGGGGTGTGAGAATGAATAAATAAATGAATGAATGAAGATTACAGGCTTAATGGGATGTATCGTTTCTTCAGTTCGTGTGTTTCATTGTACTCTCAGCTTCTCGGCTCTTCAAATCCAGGGGCGTTTCTTCCCCTCCCAGCTGGGTGCTTCTTAACTGAAAGGGGATGACATCATCCCCCCCCTTTCACTGTTCATGCTCGCTCCCGAGTCAGTGTGCCCCCCCCCTTCTGTCCACATGTCACTGTGTCGTTCCTCTCCCTATGCAGTCTTATTTTGTAAGAGCTGTTTGTTTACATACCACAGACCTGCATTCAGTCCAGACCAAAAACATCTTCATATAGAACTCAGAGCACTGATCTCTTCTCCTCTCACAGCTGGAGGTTTGTTACAGTTGAATGCAGTCTTCTATGAACTCATCCACAGCAGCACAGATCTGTCTCCTTTCTATGTTTACAACGCAGCAGCATTAGGCACCAAGGCACAATTCTGCTTTTTCTGATTGTAGAAGCACTGCATGTTACTGTGCAGCTGTTGCGTGTAGATTGAAATTGTTGCCGGCCCCTTATTCTGAGTGAGAGAGACAGGAATGCGTGCTCCCGTGAATACGACGTGGGCCGACAGAATGTAAATTAGTAAGCCATCAGCCAATGAAATGAAAGGAGGAGGAATCCGACCGGCACTGGGGAACAGTGTTTACACAAAACGAAAATAAGGGAGACTGTGAAAAGAAGACAGCTCTGCAAATGACATCTAATTGCAAAGTTGCTTGTTTTCACTGTCCCTTATTCTGAAGACCATTTAATGTAATGATACAACCCCTTTAAAATGATCAAAACCAATTTACTCAAGGTTACAACTCAAATATGTGAAAAGGCGCCCACAGCTCTTCAGTATTGCCACCTCCACCCCATACCTTACACTATTCATCACTATGTCCCTATCAAAATATTTCTATCTCCAGTAAACACTTTTGCTCTGTTTCTTTTATGAGATGTGCTAGATCTGCTTGTGGCACCACATATTTCTTCCCGCATCCTACGGCTTTAGCATTTTGTACACTTCATGGCAGGAGATAAAGCATCTACACTGAGCGCAAGTTTGAAACTGCAAATTAAAGTTCATTACCGCAGACCCTGGCGACTGGAAGTCCTCGCCTCGTGCGCGGCGTAACATCCCGCAATTTGTTAAATTTTAATTTTTATGATATCAGTTTGGCCGTTGAGCATTGTGAAACGTTTATTAAAAATTTAGAGAACAGTAGCGCAACCTACAATTAAATTCTTACTTCTGCCGTTTTTCTCTTTCCATTAAAAATCAATGAATTTTCATTTCCCAATTCAGAATAAAAGTCTACACACGTTAAATCACCGAAGGACCATAATCTTGGCTGCAGAACTTCTTCCCTCCTGTTCACAAACCGCAGTGACTGTGCGCCGGGCGCTCCCCCCTGCCGTCTCTGTGCCATGCGGCGGTACAAAGGGTTCAGGCGCTTGTTTTGTTCCGGAGCACGCCATGGCGGTCGTATAGACCTCCCCAACCCAATATTCAGAGACAAGCTGCCTGTGCCTTCAGAAGGAGACAATGATACCCTTAGTAATAATCGTAACAAACTGCATCAATGTTTCCTTACAGATTCAATGCAATCATATGCGAATATACAGACATATAAACATATCTAACTCTATATATACATACAGTATCTCACAGAAGTAAGTACACCCCTCACATTTCTGTAAATATTGTATTCTATCTTTTCATGGGACAACACTGAGGAGCTGACACTTTGATACAATGTAAAGTAGTCAGTGCCCGGCTTGTATCACAATGTGAATTTTCTGTGCCCTCAAAATAACTCAACACACACATCAATGGCTAAACCGCTGGCAACAAAAGTGAGCAGACCCCTAAGTGACAGCAAAAGTGAGTGCACCCCTAAGTGACAACAAAAGTGAGGACACCCATCACCCTTAAGTGACAATGGACAAATTGTGCCCAAAGTGTCAGTACGTTGTCTGGCCCCCATTATTTCCCAGCATTGCCTTAAAGGGGTTTTGCCACGAAGGTAAAATTGATGTGGGAAGTTTGTAAATTAAATAAGAAACATTTTCACCATTCATCTTTAGCTGCTCCCTTAGTGATCCATTGTTTACAGCTCTTCTCCAAGGGGATACGACCAGGGCTGAGAGCTCCTCATTCTTGGTCGCACATGCTCAGACATCACCTCCTCTCAGGCAGCTACTGAGTGTTCAAACCGCAGGTGATGTCACTCGACTCCCATACTATGTCCTCCTTAGTAATCACACACACTCACTGCTGAGCGAGTGCTCAACCCCCGGTGCTGTCATTCTATTCCTGTCCTCTGTCCTCCTTAGTAATCACACACACTCACTGCTGAGCGAGTGTTCAACCCCAGGTGCGGTCATTCTACTCCTGTCTTCTGTATTCCTTAGTAATTAGTCAAAAAGTGCAAATAAATTAAAAAAGGAAACCTCAATCAGGTTTGTGCATTAATAAAGAGAAATAAAATCCACAGATTTGGTTCCTGCAGGGATTTGAACCGAGGACCCTTGTGCCTGGAGGCAAAAGTTTTACCTCTGAGCTACAATGTAGCTACTTACAGTTCTACACATAAACAGACCTTTCTTTGACTAGAAAGAGGAAAGAAACATCACAAAGCTGGTGGATGATAGAGACCTTGCGCTCCTCCACCTTCCGTTTGTGGAGACAGCACAGATGCTCCATAGGCTTTAGGTCTGGAGACGCTTGGCCAGTTCAGCACCTTTACCTCCATTCTCTTTAGCAAGGCAGTGGGGGTCTTGGAGGTGTTTGGGGTGGTTATGTTGGATACTGCCCTGCTTCAGGATGTCACATTACATGTTGTCATTCATGGTTTCCTCAATGAACTGTAGCTCCCCACAGCCGGTAGCGCTCATGCATCCCCAAACCATGAGACTCCCAGCACCATGCCTGACTGTAGGCAGACACACTTGTCTTTGTACTCCTCACCTGATTGCCGTCACACATGATTGACACCATCTGAACTGGATGGATACATAGAAAGATAGATGGATGCATGAATAGATATATAGATATGAGATAGATAGATATGAGATAGATAGATATGAGATAGATATGAGAGAGATAGATAGATATGATAGTATTTATTGAGATATGATAGAATGTTGTACAGATAGATATAAATGATAGACATGATTAGATATGAAATAGATAGATATAAGGTTAGATTATAGAAGACTTTTAAGATAGATAGATAGTACGTGTCTACTCTGAAGACTGCGCAGACTGTTGATAGATATATAGATAGATAATATAATAGATAGTAATAGTTCAGATAATATTGAGCTAATATAGAATAAGAAGATAATAGATATTAATATGATTCTACAATAGATAATAATAATATTTAATAATAGCCATATAGGTATGTGGATCCGATAGATTGAAGATCGAAATGATAGATGAATACATATGACTATAGATAGATAGATTAGAAATAGTATATGAGGTAGTAGATATGAGATAGATAGATTGAGATAATTAGAGAGTAATTGAGATAGATATGTCTATTTATTTGCACATATGCAAATGTTTATCACAAGTTTATAAGGAAACATTGATTCCAGTTTGCAAAGATTGTTACTAAGGCTTTTGATCTAAATAAACTTTTTGACAGATGCTTTGATGCTAACGTTGTCTCCTCTGATGGGCAGCTGTGAAGATATAAGTATCAATATATAAGGTATAAATTTCAGGAAATCAGAGTCTAATATAGAAATAAAGATAATGATATTTATTGATTCCTTAAAAGAATAAAATAAATATTTTAAACAAGCCCCCATTAGCGCTCCTGGGCTGGGATCCCGTAATTTCTCGGAGAGATCACATGACTAGAACACAACCTCTATAGCTGCTAAGGTTAACACATTCAAGTAATGGCCGTATTCACGGGGCTCTGGCTCCGGGGCGGTGACTTGAGTCTCTGGCACAATGTCCTGACCTTTTTCCCCGCTGGATCATCTAAAATGTTAACTGCAGGTTTTAAAAATAAATGTAGGATTTGCAAGTTCTCTTCATTAAGAAACAAAAAAAAAAAAGTTCCAAAAAAGAGATTTATTTTTACCAGAAAACACTTTGGGAAGCAGAAGGGCGAGCCGTCTCCACGAGATGCATCGGAAAAATCAAGGCTGAAACCATCTCAACAGGTGGCCTGAAATCCTACACTTTGAGCGAGTACGACTGATTAAAACGCCTGGCTGCGCGCCCAGAATCCTGCTCTTACTATAGACGGGTCGCTGGATGGAGGTTTTGGGGGGCTGAGAAATCTGATATTAAGTCAAAGGTCTGAAAATCAAAGAAAAAGACAAGGGAAATATCTGTGCATGAGGAGCGACCGGCATTACTTGGTTATGCCCCCCCCCCCCTCTCAAAAAAAAATATTCTGGCTAAATTATTTGATGCTCACGTTAGTAAAGTAGTAAATTTACCCCTCTTACGCTATTACGGTTATTACTGCTGCATTGTGCTAACTTCCCAATGACTCTCCTAACGCCAGCAAAGAAGCAGATGTTAGAGAACCATGTGGGAAAGGAGCCATGCTAGGTGTACATTAGTATATAGTGCAGTGATGTCCAGCTGGTGACCCAGGGGCCACATGTGGCCCTCAAGTGTCTGATGCACGGAGCTAAGGAAAGCACAAGTCTGTATGGTACAGCTGCCGCCCAATAAGGATCAGCCATTAGCTTCTGTAGCTCAGTGAAGATCATGAAGACCACCAAAGAGATCACAATGAAGACCTGATGACCACCAAAGAGATCAACAATGAAGACCTGATGACCACCAAAGAGATCAACAATGAAGACCTGATGACCACCAAAGAGATCACAATGAAGACCTGATGACCACCAAAGAGATCAACAATGAAGATCTGATGACCACCAAAGAGATCAACAATGAAGAGTTGTCGACAGCTTTGGTTTTTCTTGGACCCCTCATTGGTCACAGTGATGGTTTCAACAGCAAAGATTAACTCTGGGACTTGCAGCCGTGGGGAGAATGGACCAAAGATGGAAGAGCAAGGATGTCTCCGCCACCACCAAAGACCAGTCATCACCGTTGTGTTCGCAACTGTGACATATGGCTGAGAAACGTGGATGCTCATCAAAGTGGACAGGAAAAAATCCAAGGGACGGACATGGTGAGAACTGGCCTACAGAGTATCCAAGGGTCGGACATGGTGAGAACTGGCCTACAGAGTATCCAAGGGTCAGACATGGTGAGAACTGGCCTACAGAGTATCCAAGGGTCAGACATGGTGAGAACTGGCCTACAGAGTATCCAAGGGTCAGACATGGTGAGAACTGGCCTACAGAGTATCCAAGGGTCAGACATGGAGAGAACTGGCCTACAGAGTATCCAAGGGTCAGACATGGTGAGAACTGGCCTACAGAGTATGCAAGGGTCAGGCATGGTGAGAACTGGCCTACAGAGTATGCAAGGGTCAGACATGGAAAGAACTGGCCTACAGAGTATCCAAGGGTCAGACATGGTGAGAACTGGCCTACAGAGTATCCAAGGGTCGGACATAGTGAGAACTGGCCTACAGAGTATCCAAGGGTCAGGTATGGCGAGAACTGGCCTACAGAGTATCCAAAGGTCAGACATGGTGAGAACTGGCCTACAGAGTATCCAAGAGTCAGACATGATGAGAACTGGACTGCAGAGTGTACAAGGGTTAGAGATGAATAGAACTGGCCTACAGAGTATCTATGGGTCAGTCATGGTGAGATCTGGCCTACAGAGTATCCAAGGGTCTGACATGGTGAGAACTGGCCTACAGAGTATCCAAGGGTCAGACATGGTGAGAACTGGCCTACAGAGTATCCAAGGGTCAGACATGGTGAGAACTGGCCTACAGAGTATCCAAGGGTCGGACATGGTGAGAACTGGCCTACAGAGTATCCAAGGGTCAGACATGGAGAGAACTGGCCTACAGAGTATCCAAGGGTCAGACATGGTGAGAACTGGCCTACAGAGTATCCAAGGGTCGGACATGGAGAGAACTGGCCTACAGAGTATCCAAGGGTCGGACATGGTGAGAACTGGCCTACAGAGTATCCAAGGGTCAGACATGGTGAGAACTGGCCTACAGAGTATACAAGGGTCTGACATGGTGAGAACTGGCCTACAGAGTATCCAAGGGTCAGGCATGGTGAGAACTGGCCTACAGAGTATGCAAGGGTCAGACATGGTGAGCACTGGCCTGCAGAGTATCTAAGGGTCAGACATGGAGAGAACTGGCCTACAGAGTATCCAAGGGTCAGACATGGTGAGAACTGGCCTACAGAGTATCCAAGGGTCGGACATGGTGAGAACTGACCTACAGAGTATCCAAGGGTCAGACATGGTGAGAACTGGCCTACAGAGTATCCAAGGGTCGGACATGGTGAGAACTGGCCTACAGAGTATCCAAGGGTCAGACATGGTGAGAACTGGCCTACAGAGTATCCAAGGGTCAGACATAGTGAGAACTGGTCTACAGAGTATACAAGGGTCAGACATAGTGAGAACTGGCCTACAGAGTATTCAGGGGCTGGACATGGTGAGAACTGGCCTACAGAGTATACAAGGGTCAGACATAATGAGAACTGGCCTACAGACTATGCAAGGGTCAGACATGGTGAGCACTGGCCTGCAGAGTATCCAAGGGCTGGACATGGTGAGAACTGGCCTACAGAGTATCCAAGGGTCAAACATGACTAGAACTGACCTACAGAGTATCCAAGGGTCAGACATGGTGAGAACTGGCCTACAGAGTATCCAAGGGTCGGACATGGCGAGAACTGACCTACAGAGTATCCAAGGAATGGACATGGCGAGAACTGACCTACAGAGTATCCAAGGGTCGGACATGATGAGAACTGACCTACAGAGTATCAAAGGGTCGGACATGGTGAGCACTGAACTACAGAGTATCCAAGGGTCTGACATGGTGAGAACTGTCCTACAGAGTATCCAAGGGTCAGACATGTGTAGAACTGGCCTACAGAGTATCCAAGGGTCAGACATGGTGAGAACTGGCCTACAGAGTATCCAAGGGTCAAACATGGTGAGAACTGGCCTACAGAGTATCCAAGGGTCGGACATGGTGACAACTGGCATACAGGGGATCCAAGGGTCGGACATGGTGAGAACTGGCCTACAGGGTATCCAAGGGTCGGACATGGTGAGAACTGGCCTACAGAGTATCCAAGGGTCAAACATGGTGAGAACTGGCCTGCAGAGTATCCAATGGCCGCACATGGTAAGAACTGGCCTACAGAGTATCTAAGGGTCAGACATGGTGAGAACTGGCCTACAGAGTATTCAGGGGCTGGACATGGTGAGAACTGGCCTAGAGTATCCAAGGGTCAGACATGGTGAGAACTGGCCTACAGAGTATCCAAGGATCAGACATGGTTAGAACTGGCCTACAGAGTATCCAAGGGTCAGACATGGTGAGAACTGGCATACAGAGTATCCAAGTTTCAGACATGGAGAGAACTGGCCTACAGAGTATCCAAGGATCAGACATGGTGAGAACTGGCCTATAGAGTATACAAGAGTCAGACATGGTGAGAACTGGCCTAGAGTATCCAAGGGTCAGGCATGGTGAGAACTGGCCTATAGAGTATCCGAGGATCCGACATGGTGAGAACTGGCCTACAGAGTATACAAGGGCTGGACATGGTGAGAACTGGCCTACAGAGTATACAAGGGCTGGACGTGGTGAGAACTGGCCTACAGAGTATACAAGGGCTGGACATGGTGAGAACTGGCCTACAGAATATCCAAGGGTCAGACATAATGAGAACTGGCCTACAGAGTATCCAAGGGTCGGACATGGTGAGAACTGGCCTACAGAGTATCCAAGGGTCGGACATAGTGAGAACTGGCCTACAGAGTATCCAAGGGTCAAATGGTGAGAACTGGCCTACAGAGTATACAAGGGTAAGACTATGGGGCCCTATGAATTCTAGTTACACCCCTGGTTACATACATAACATAAGACCAAGCAAAGATTAAGGACAAAATTAAATGACTAACAACTGATACAGAGGGCTAGAGGATCCAGCCTACGAAACCTTAGAGGAGTTCTTATTTGCACTTATTTTGGGGTGTATGTCGCGCTGAAATATGTCCCCCAAAAATTGTCAATCAACGTGCAAGCAATGTAAAATCACCTAAACTATGGTTTTACTCGAGTATTTTTCAGTGCGACATATCAACAAGGCTGGGACGACAGGTAGATGAAGGAAGGCAACCGCCTAGGGCGCCACTTCATCCCAGATAGGAAGAGGGCGCAAGGAGGTTCGGAGTGGGCTGAATTTTCCATTGGGGGGAAGGCTATGTGCCTTATTTGCCTAGGGTAGTAGAATACCTTGTCCAAGTCCTTCATGTCAATTCTTCGTGGAATTTGGAGTAATCAGATTGGGAGATTTTTACATATATTGTGTGAACGCCCCCTTACAATCTACAGACCCCTTACAGTCCTGCTTGTTTCAGTCCCATCCTGAAAACCTTTCTGAAGTTAAGAACTCACTTTCTACCTTCCATAACCTTTCCTGTGTGTTTACTTAGTACATAAGAACATTCAGTTTATGTTGTATTTAAGCAAACAAATCGAAACCCATGTGATTAATGACTCTTTGGAAACGGCAATTAAAGTATTAAAAGTAGAAGGAGAAAAAAAAAAAAAAAAAAGTGCAGGTAGTGGGCCCATAACTGTCCATTACATCTGTAATTCGGCACAACGAGTCTACAGGGGAACAGTGGGGTGGACGAGCCACAGCGGGAACTGGAGTAGGAGGCAGTCTGGAATTAAAGTGGCTTGTAAAACAAGAGAGGTTATTAAAAGTGGTCTCCGAAAACAAGGTACCTTTTGACTGCAACAAAAAGAAAAGAAAACTAATTAATTTTAAAGCCTGTGCTAAAAACACAAAAAGCCATGTTTTGCCATCCTGAAGTGGAGTACAAATGTATGCTCGCGGGGCTCAGGAAAACCTCTCTTCCCCTGCGGCAGGAGTCACGCCATCCAAAAGGAGATTTAATTAGTGAAATCTCGTTAGGCAAACAAAATTATTCAAAAGACAATACTCATCTGGACAGGGGGGGAATGATTAAACAAAGCGTCTCGTTTGGGAAGTTGACGCTCTACTTCACTGCAGGCAGTGGCTTCGCTTTTATCGCCTACCTTCGCCGAGCGCAGAATCGGATCGAACAACGATTTATTTTATCCATAGTCCAAAGCGCTCACATCAGCCCTGTTCCCAGATCGTACAGAACTCAACTAATAAGTGGAGCTAGTGGGTGACATGGCTGCGACCGCTCGAGCCGCCGGTAAAACTGAACATCCCTCCCAGTAGATTACCAAGAGGGATCCTATCAGTGCCAGAGGCGTAGCTTCAAGCTCTTAGGCCCTAGTGCAAAAAGTGAACTACAGGCAGTCCCCTGGTTAAGAACGGGATAGGGACTGTATGTTTGTTCTTAAAGGGGTCGTCTCACTACAAGGATTGCTGCTTTTTATGTTAAAGAGGTTTTGCCAACAAGTAAAATTGACGTGAGAACATTTTCAACATTCATCATTATTAAAAATTCTGCACCATTTGTGTTTTAGCTTCTCCTTTAGTGACCCATTGTTTACAGCTCGTCTCCAGGGGATACGACCCGGGCTGAGAGCTCCTCAGTCCTGGTCGCACATGCTCAGACATCACCTCTCCTCTCAGGCAGCTACTGAGTGTTCAAACCCCAGGTGCTGTCATTCTACTTCCGTCCTCTGTACTCCTTAGTAATCACACACACTCACTGCTCAGCGAGTGATCAACCCCAGGTGCTGTCATTCTACTTCCGTCCTCTGTACTCCTTAGTAATCACACACACTCACTGCTGAGCAAGCGTTCAACCCTAGGTGCGGTCATTCTACTCCTGTCCTCTGTATTCCTTAGTAATTAGTCAAACAGTGCAAATAAATAAAAAAAGAAACCTCAATGAGGTCTGTGCATCAATAAAGAGAAAAAAAAAATCTACAGGTTTGGTTCCTGCAGGGATTTGAACCGAGGACCCTTGTGCTGTGAGGCAAAAATGTTTCCTCTGAGCTACAATGTAGCTACTTACAGTTCTAGACATAGACTATTCTATGACTAAATAAAGGAAAGGCCTGGTGATGTCATCCTGCTGAGTCACATGATAGGCAATTCAAACAAATCACACACGCCCCGTTCTGAGCACACAGAGCTGAAGAGCCGGATGTAGGAGGTATAAAATGAGATTGTGGCAAAAACTCCATTAAAGATCTTGCAAAAACAAGTCACTTTGCAATATGTGTCCATTAACAGTGTCCTACTTATTCCTAGATATCCCATCTTGTATGGGCTGCATAAGCTCCTCAAGTTGCTATAGCTACAGACCTGTTCAATCTCTCCTGATAAGTTGCCAGCACTGATTGCTATAGCTACAGACCTGTTCGATCTCTCATGATAGGCTGTCAGCACTGGTTGCTATAGCTACAGACCTGTTCGATCTCTCCCGATAGGTTGACAGCACTGGCTGCTATAGCTACAGATCTGTTCAATGTCTCCTGATAGGCTGCCGGTGCTGGTTGCTATAGCTTCAGACCTGTTCAATCTCTCCTGATTGACTGCCAGCACTGGTTGCTATAGCTACAGACCTGGTTTCTACTGAAGCCTAGTAGAAGCCAGTAAACACCCCTGAATTTAAACAGGACTGAGATAAGATGAATCAATGTAGTGAGACAACCCCTTTAAGTTGAATTTGAATGTAAGTCGGAAGTGGTATATTTATTAAATGTAACTCTGGTACAAAAGCTTTTTTGTTTTAGTTTTGGGTCGTGCAGGGAAGGGTTTCTACATTTGTTTTGCTGTCTGTGCCCCTGTTAAGAAGATTTCACCTCCTGTGCTGCTGTGGCATGCTGGAATTTGTTGTTCCACAGCTACTATCTGCTGTGGAACATGGAACTTCAAATGCCAGCATGCCCCATAAGCCTCTGTTTATAACTAGGGGACAGATGTCGCAACGGTATAAGTCAGGGACTGCCTGTAGTGGTCTGCATCGACCATGTGCCATTTACAATACTGAAGTCTTCTTATGGGGCAGGAGGGCTTTTGGGCCCCCTTCATGCTGCAGGACCCGGCAGCGACTGCTACTGCTGCACCCCTATAGCTACGCCCCTGATCACTGCTTAAAGGGCTTGTCTAGTTTATTTAAAGGAAATCTATTTCCAGGTTTTTTTTACTGATTAAAACCAGATACTAATACATATAATACTTCCTTCTTAGCTGTTTTGAATTTCTGAATGTAGATTTTTTTTTTTTATTTTGTTGTCGGTATAGGATTATGGGGGTGGCCATCTTGTCTGAGCTACTTTTAACAGCAGCTACATGGTCATAGGAGCCTGTGAACAGGAGCAGAGCCATTGACTTCTATAGGAGAGTGTAGTGGGCATAGGAGCCTGTGAACAGGAGCAGAGCCATTGACTTCTATAGGAGATTGTTGTGGGCATAGGAGCCTGTGAACCGGAGCAGAGCCATTGACTTCTATAGGAGATTGTTGTGGGCATAGGAGCCTGTGAACAGGAGCAGAGCCATTGACTTCTATAGGAGAGTTTTGTGGGCATAGGAGCCTGTGAACAGGAGCAGAGCCATTGACTTCTATAGGAGAGTGTTGTGGGCATAGGAGGCTGTGAACACGAGCAGAGCCATTGACTTCTATAGGAGAGTGTTGTGGGCATAGGAGCCTGTGAACAGGAGCAGACCCATTGACTTCTATAGAGAGTGTTGTGGGCATAGGAGCCTATGAACAGGAGCAGAGCCATTGACTTCTATAGGAGAGTGTTGTGGGCATAGGAGCCTGTGAACAGGAGCAGACCCATTGACTTCTATAGAGAGTGTTGTGGGCATTCTCTGTGAGCTGGGATGTAGTCAGTGTGCAGGGAGGACATATAGAAAAACCTCGTCATGTGTGAACAACAATGCTGTTTTTAAATAGGAAATCCAAAACCACAAGTAATGGTATAAATCCTAGGAATAAAATATAACTTTTAATAATATACTAATAAAAATATAAACTCTACACTAACTAAACAGAAGGACTAACCCTACTCAACAACTGACTACCTATAACAAATGGGAAGATCGCCCTAATAAGGGCGTTCCCACTCAAGAACCTATATAAAACTATACCCTAACACTAGCTAAAGAAAATAACCAATGATACAAGATATAATATAATTAACTAGTGAAAAAAAGAGGGACCACTATGTACACTAAATATCCCAAACAATTTGTTTAACATAAAACATAACACACCACTTTCCTTAAATAGGAAACTCTGAAAATGAACTGGGGGCGTTTTGGAGGCTTTTTTGACTGTGTTTTGGCTGAGGAAAACAGCGTCAAAATCAGACGTGTGAACTTACCCTTATAGTATGAAAACAAAACTACGAAAAGAACGTTACTTGAAAGCGATCAGCGCACTCCTGCTATGAGATCTAATAGACAACCTCATTCAGTGTTTTCCAACCTCTGGCTCTGCAGCTGTTGCAGACCTACCATGCTGGGAGTTGTAGTTTGGCAACAGTTGGCGCAGCCACAGGTTGGGGGAACGCCGGCTTCGTTGAAAGAGCTTTGTTTTTTTCTGGTTGCAGCTTTCTGCAGCAGTCGTGAGCACATTGCAGAGCGGGCTATGGTCATATATACTTGCTCCTGAGATTCTGTCTGCACAGGATAAGAATATAAATCTTCAAATCTCTGCATTAAAAATATATATCTTAATAATCCTGTTGCCCTGAAACCTCGTAGTAACATACAGCGGCGTCTATGTGTCATGGGATTTAGCCTCCATATCACAATACCTATGTAATAGGTGGAACATGCCACCACATATGACATTTTTTGAATTTTTGAGCCCCTAGAGTGGTATGGGCATAAGAGCTTGTGTGGAGCTTTAGGGTAGGCATACGCGGCGTGGTTGTGGTGCGGCCGTGATGCAGGGCTGTCTTACCCGTCAAGCATAGGTAAAAACAACTCTCTCCATTGGGAAAACTCAATAGAGAAAAGGAGAGAGCACAAGTGCAAAAAACAAAAAAGATAAAACTTAAAGGGAACCTGTCACATAGATTATGCCCCCCTTGCTGAGGGCAGTACAAGCCAATGTCAGACCTGCTGTTTCCAGCGCTGTGTCCCTTATTCTGTAAGATGCAGCAGTTTTAGAGCATTTAATGCTCAAAACTTATTCATGAGCAGGTGTTAGCCCCGCCCACTAAATGCTAGCCCCGCCCACCTGACACTTATTCACATGTTCTACCTATTCAAAGTAATAGGTTTATCAGTTGAGATGGGTGGGGCTAGCCTCAGGTGGGCGGGGGCATTAAAAAAAACTGACTCTTTTCTGGCTGAAACCTGCAGATTTGAGCACTAAATACTTGGAAACTCCAGCACCTTACAGAACAAGGGACCCAGTGCTGGAAACAGCAGGTCTGACACTGGCTTGTGCTATCATCAGCAAGGGGGTCATAACCTATGTGACAGGTTCCCTTTAAAGGGGTGTTTCGGGATCTAACAATGCTCGCTGGTCCATTGGGGCATAGGAAAAAGAGAAAATAAAACTCGTACTTACCTCCCGGACGCTCCAATTCAGTCCCCGCGTCCGGTCCGTTCATGCAGGAAGTTGTAATGAACGTTCATTGTTCACGTGCCAGGTGCAGCCACTCACAAGCCCCAACGTCACGTGACCTCGGTGGCCTGTAATTGGCTGCAGCTGTCATGTGTATGAAGACTGTTCACTGCTTCAGTGATGAATAAAAAACGGCGGTGGGGAACTGAATGAGAAAAAACCCAGGAGGTAATTTATGTTTTTTTTTGTTTTTTTTTGGTCAAAGGTTCCGAGGGGCCCCAAAAAGTTTTTTTTTAAAATTCCCGGGGGGTTTTTCCCCTTTTAAAATTTATACTTAAAAAATTTTTATAAAATTAAAAAAAAAGTTCAAAAAAACCCAAACCCTTTTTCGGGGGGGCTTTTTCCTTTTACTTTTTATTTTGGTTTATTTTAGGTTTTAAACTGAAAAACCTTTATATGGAAAAACTGAAAAAGGCCAACTTTGGAAGGGGGGGGAGGGGGACAAAAAAAAAAAACCCCATTGGGGGGAAAACGGGGAATTCCCCCCAAAGGTTTTCTTTCCCACACGGGCTAAATTTTTTTTTTGGTTTTCTTTTTCCTGTTTTTTGGGGAAGGGGCCCTCTGGGGGCCAAAAAACGGGCTTTCAAAAAAGCCTTCAAAAAAATGCCCCCCAAAAGTTCAATTTTTTTTTTGGATTTCTATGTAAAAATTAGGGGGTTTGGAGTTCACCAATTGGCTCCCTCCTGTTTTTTGGTGTTTTTCCAATTTTTTCCCCCCCCCAAGGTTCTCCCCCCCAACCAAAACAGAAATTTTTTAAAAGGGAAAAGGTTTAAAAAACCATTTTTTAGAAAAAACAAAAGGATCCCCCCTTTCCCACTTTTTAGGGGCCCCTTGGTTTTTTAAAACATTTCCTTGGCCCAAAAGGGGTTTCTTGGGGGGAAAATTTTTCCCCCTTTCCATTTCCTTTCCCTTTCTTTTAAATCAACCCGGGGGGAGTTACCCCACGGGGGGGACAGGTAAACCTATATAAAAGTTTTAACCCCGGATCCCCATTCATTTAGGGGGGACGGGGGCCCCTCCTTTTTCTTTAGGGACCCCACTTCCTTTGGGCAGTTTTCCCTAAATTCATCACAGGGCAGGGGGTTTTTAACATGGGAACCTTTTAAAAACCCCCTTTTATTAAATTAATTTTTTAGAAAAAATCGGATCCAACCCCAAAATTTTTTCCCCAAGGGGGGGGAAATGGGCCCAAAAAAGGGGCCCCCCCCTTCCTCCCCCTTCCCTGTCGTAAACCTTTTTTCCCGGGTTTAAAAGAAGCATGCTCAAAAAAACTCCCCTCCCCATAAAAGGTCAAGGGGTTTCTGTTTCCTTTTCCCAAGGCCCCGTTTTCCATTAAAAAGCGGGCTGAAAAAAGGCATCCCCCCTAAATGTTTTAAAAAATTTTTAAACCCTCGGGGAAAAGGGATGGCTGCCCCATCTTAAAATTTTTATTTGAAAAACGGGAAATTGAAAAAACCTACAATCGGGAAATTTAAAAAAATTGGGGGAAAAGAAAAAGGAAAAAAATTGGTTTTCCCCAATTTTTTCTGGTTTTTTTGGGGTTTTTGGGGTGGGGGGGGCCCCCCTTTTCAGGGGGGGGGGTTTTTCCCCCCTTTATTTGTTTAAAAAATTTGGTTAGCTTTCTTTTGGGGGGGAAAGTTTTAGGGTAATTTTTTTAGATTTTGGTTTTTTGCTAGGATTTTTTAAAACTGTGTATTTTTTAAAAAAAGGTTTTTTTTTTTTTAATTTCCATTTCCTTTGGGGTTTTTTGAAATGTTTTTGGGGTTTTTTTTTTTGGGTTTTTTTGTAGGGAAAAAATGGTGATGGGATTTTTCTTTAAAAATCGGGTTTTTTCCCCAACACAACCCCAAAACCCCTTCTGGGCCAAACCGTATAAAACCAAAATTTTACAAAAAAAAAACCCGTAGGGGTTTCAAAAAGGGCCAGGGGTCCCAGGGGGGGAAAACCCCCTTTCTAACCCCAAAAACCCTTTTGAGAAGTGTTCAGGGGTCCTGGGCGTCTGCCCCCCCAAAGGGTTCCAAAAGGGGTTTGGGATAGGGCCCCCGGGAAGGGGGGGGGGGCCTTTTTCCCCGAAATTTGGGGTTTTTCCCCCCAATCCTTTTCCCCCAAAACCAAAAATTAAAAAATTTAAAAAAATCGGGAAAACCCCCCCCTCCGTCACATATGGATAGGGTTTTCCCTTTAATTTTTGGGGCCCGGGCTTTTCTACAGCTGTGAAAAAACAAGCCAAAGCAAAAATTTCCAATTTTTTTCGGGGGGGTCGAAGAAATTTTTAGATTGCTTTAAAAAAGGTTTTGGAGGGGGAAACCCCCCCCCCCCGGGGGGCCAAAAAATTTTTATGGGGTTTGTTATTGAAGAAGGGGGTTTGAAGGGGTTTTTTAGGAAAAAAGTTTTTCGGAAAGAAAAAAATTAAAAACCATTTTTTTTTTTTCAGGGAAAAAAGGGCCTTTTGGGTTTCAGGGGGAGGGGCGGGCCCCCCAAAATTTAAACCCGGCCCCTTGCTTTCTTTTATTTAAATTTTAAAGGGGGGGTTTGTTTTCCAGGGAGTGGGGGGGTTGGGGAAAACCCAAAAGGGGGCCCCGGGGGGGATCCCAAAACCCCTTTTAAATTTTCCCCAAAAAACCTGGGGGACCCCTTGACCCCTTTAAATTCCCAGGGGCCGAATTTTTTTAAAATGAAAACCCTTTTTTGTTAAAAAAATGGTAAACAAAAAGGGCTTTATCACTTTTTTGATTAAAAAATAATAAAAGTTTTTTGGGGAGAACGGGGAAACGGGGGAAAAGAAAAAAAGGGAAACCCAAGTTTTAAAATTCCTTTTGAACACTTGGGGGGTAGAGTTAAAAGGGAAAAAAGCTGTTTTTTGAAACCCCAAGGTTCCCCCGGGGTCTGCCCCCAAAAAACCTTTGGGGGGAATTTTGTGTAGAAAAAAAAACCCGGGGTTTTCGGGTTTTTTGGTCAAAGAAAATTGGTTTTAAATCTTTTTTCAAAAAGGGCAAAAGGAAGGGGTTTCCAGGAAAGGGGTTTAAAAAAGGAAAAGGTGGTTTTTTCCCCAAATGTAAAAAAATTTAAAAAAAAACAAAACCTTTGGGGGGAATTTTTAAAGGGAAAAAAACCGAAAAAAAAACCAAATCCTTTTTAACGGGAAAGGGGTTTCTGCAAAAAAAAATAAGAAAGGTTGTTTAAAAAAATTTGGGGCTTTTTCAAATGTAGTTTTTAAAGATGAAAAGGGAGGGGGAAAAATATTTTAAAAAAATTTAAAGGGTGGGGGGGCCCTCTTTGGGGCAAACCCTTGGTAGTGGATGGGGGAAAATTGGGGGAAAGGCCAGGAAATTTAAAACAATTTTCAAAAAAATTTTTTTTCCCCTTTTTTGTTGTCATTTTTTTAAAAATATATATTAGGGGGATAGGGATTTTTTGGGAAAAAACAAAAAAAAAAGGGAAATTTTAATTAAAAAAAAACACTTGCGGGGGAAACATTTTGGGGGGGGATTTGGGAATTTTTGTTCTGAGAAAATTTTTTGCCCTCCATAAGATCCGGGGCCTTTTTAACGGGGACCTAAAAATTTTGATTCTTTTAATTTTTTTCCGGGGTAGGGAGAAGGCCTCCCCTAAAACAAAAGGGGGGGTTGGGGGGGGGCCAAAGCGGGGGGACCCCCCCCCGGGGGGGGGGAAACATCTCAAAAAACAAATGTCGGGGGTTAAAAAGGAATTGCCTGGGGCCACATTTTTCGGGTTTTTGATGAATGGTTGAACTTTTTTAATTCTTTAAAAACCCAGGGGGAGGGAAAAAAATTTTTTGGGCCCGGGGAGGGGGGGAATTTTTTCCCCCCCCGGGGGGGGCAGGGGCCTTTTGGGGCCTTTTGGGTTTAAATTTTCTTCAATTACCATCCCCCAGGGGGATGGGGGCGGGGTGGATATGGGGGGCAAAAAAGGAAACCGGGCCCCCAAAAACCCCAATTTCCCTTTCTCGTTTCTTTGCTTTAAAAAAAACAAACCCGGGGCCCCAAAATAAAATTTATAAAAATTTTTGGGTTTTGGGGCCCCATTTTTTGAGGGGGGGGACCCCGGGGGGATTTCCCTTAAAAAAATTGGGGGGCCCGGGGGACCCCCAACAAAATTCTGGTTTTTTATCCATTTACTTTAAATTGGTTTTTTCCAAAAAATTTTTTTAAGGGGAAAAAAAACCCCAGGGGGAAAACCCCAAAACCCCCCCCCAAAACCCCTTTTCCCCTTTTATTGGGGGGATTTTTTTCCCCCCCAACCCCAACCCTTTGTTTTCCCCCCCCCCCCCCCCCCGTCTTTTTTTTTTCTTTTTGGGCCTTTTATTTTTTTTGGGGTTTTTGTTTTTTTTTTTAAAAAAACCTTTTTTTTTCCCCGGAAAAGGGGTTTTTTCCGGGCCCCGGGAATTTACCTTTTTACCTTTTTTTTCCCCAATTTCCAATTTGGCCCTGGAGGGGGCCCCTATTTTAATTTTTTTTTTTACCCTTTTTCCCCTGTCCTTTTTTTTTGGGAAAAAAAAAAAAAAAAAAAAAAAAAAAAAACTTGGGGGGGGCCCCTTTTTACATCCGGGCAAAAAAGGGTTGGGGGAAAAACAACCGGGGGACAAATTTTGGGGATTTTTTTAAAAAGGGCCAAAAAAGGGTTTGGTTTATTTTCCTGGGGGGGGGGGGCCCGGGAAACCCCCCTTTTTAAACCCCCCGGCCCCGGCTTAAAATACCCCCCGGGGGGGGGGCTATTTTTAAAAAAAAAAGAAGGGGCGAAAAAAGGGCCAAAAAACCCCCCCAAAGGGGGGGCCGGTCCGGTTTTTTCCCCCCAAAAAAAAATTCCCCACCAACCCCTTTTTACCCCCTTGGCCGGGCCCAAAGGAAAAGGGGGGGGGGGGACCCCGGGGAAAAAATTTTGGTTAACCAATTTTTTAATTTTTCCCCAGGGAAAAAATTCTTTTTTTCGGGCACCCAAAATAAAACCCCCCAAAATTTTTTCCGGCCCCTGAAAAAAATTTTACCCGTGGGGAAAACTTTTTCCCCCAGGGAGGGTTTGGGGGATTCCTTTTTTGGATGCTTTTTTAAAACCTGGGGAAAAAACTGGATAAAAAACGGGCCCCAAAAAAAGGGGGGTTTCCCAAAAAAAAACGAAAACCAGTGACCCCTTTTTTTGGTTGGGGCTTTTTTGGAAATGTTTTTTTTGCATGCGTTTTAGGGGTTTTTTACCTTTTTTTTTCAAGGGCTTTTTTAAATAAAAAACCTTTTAAAAAAAACGGAAAAATTTTAAAATTAAAATTTTTAAAACCTATCAAGGGGCCAAGGGGAAAAAAAACCCCTTTTTTTTTTTTTTCCCTTTGGGGTTAAATTTTTTAAAAAACTGTCCCAAAACAACCTAGGGTTTTTTAAGAAACCCCGGGGCCCCCCCCCTTTTTTTTTTTTTTTTTAACCCAACCAATGGGTTTTTAAAACCCCCCCCATTTTAAAGGGGAATTTAAAATAACAATTTTTTAAAAAAACAAAATTTAATTTTTTAAATTTTTTTTAAATTTTTTTTATATTTTTTTTTCCCTTTCTTTTAATTTTTACATTTATTTTTTTAAATTTATTATATTCTTTTTAATTTTTTATAAAAAATACCAAAAAAAATTATTTTTTAAAATTTTTTTATTTAATTATTTTTTTTAAAAAATTTTAAATTTTACAAAATTTTTTTTTATATAATTTTTTTTATACTTTTTTTTTAAAATTTTTTTAAAAAAAACTAAATTTTAACCCAAAAACCCAAAATTTTTTTCAAAATTTTATTTTTTAATTTTTAAACCCAATTTGTTTTTTTACGGATGGGGTTTTTTGGATCAAAAGCGGTTTCCAAACCCCCAACCCAAAAATTTTTATGGCTGGGGTTTTTGGTTTTCCGCTTTGGGGGAGGGCCAAGGGGGGCGCCCCCCCCTTTTTTTTTTCCTTTGGGGGATTTTTTCTTGGGTTTAAAAGGGGGGGGCAAGGAAGGGAAAATTTTGACGGGTCAATTTTTAAAAAAGGGAAATTCCGAAAAAAAAAAGCGCATGGGGAAATTAAATCTTTTTGGGGAAACCAGGGGTTTGGGGCTTTTTGCCTTTTAAAAAAGCAATGTTTAATTTTTCACTGCCCAAATTGTTGGGGATCCGTTTTTGCGGTTTTCCGAAAAAATTAAAAGGGGGATCAAAAAAACTTGGGTGTGCCCCCAAGGGGCCCTTTTAATTTTAATTTTCCCCCGGGAGGGGCAAAACCCCCCAAACTTTTTGGGGGGTTTCAAAGGGGGGACCCCTTTGAAATTTTAATACTTTTTTTTATAGTTTTTCGTTAAAAAAAAATTTAGCCCCACAATCATCTGGAAGAAAGGATCCAAATTTACAAAATAGGGAAAAAAAATTTTTAAAATTAAAGTTGTAGTGCCTTATTTTGGGGGTTTAAAAAAAACCAAAAAAGATACTTTTTTTCTGGGGACAAAGAAGAGGGGGGGAAGGCCCATTTTTACTATCTGTACTTATAAATTTTAAACAAAAAAGGGGGAGAGGGGGGGGGCAGTTTTTAATTTTCTTTAAAAAACGGGGGGCTTTTTTTCCCAAACAAAAAGGGGAAAGGGGGGGGGGGCCCTTTTAACTATCTGTACATATTTCTTTTTTAAAAAGGAAGAGGGAGGGGGGGGGCATTTTATATTTTGGTAAAATATTCTTTTTTTTACAAGAAAAAGGGGAGGGGGGGGCCATTTAACCATTTTTTGTCCCATTTTTTCCTATTACAAGAAAAGGGGAGGGGGGGGCCATTTTACTTTTTTTTCATTTTTTTCCTTTTAAAAAGAAAGGGGGGGGGGCTTTACTATCTGTACTTTTAATATCTATTACAAAAAAGGGGGAGAGGGGCAGTACTATTTTATTAAATTTTTTCTATTAAAAGGGAAAGGGGAAGGGGGGAAAAGGCCCAGAAACAAATCTGTAAAATTTTAACAATTAAAAGGGAAGGGAAAAGGGGGGGAAAAATTGGGGTAGGGGGCGTCCCTTTCTGTTACATATTTCTTTTAACAAGAAAAAGAAAGGGAGGCATTTAACTTTTTCTGAAATTTTTAATATCTTTTAAACAAAAGGGGGAAGGGGGGGGGCATTTAACTATCGTACATATTTAATTTAAAAAGGGGAAGGGGGAAAGGGGGGGGGGCCATTTTTTTTATTTTATTTTGTCCTTTAAATCTATTAAAAGAAGAGAAAGGGGGGGGGGCCGGGAAACATCGGGTTACCTTTTTTTTTTTTCCCAAAAAGGGACAGGGGGGGGGTAAATTTTGTACTTTCTTTGGGTTTACCAGTTTTTGACTAAATTAAAAAGAAGAAAAGGGGGGGAGGAAATTTACTACTAAAACATTAATCTTTAATGGAAGGGGACAGGGAGGCATTAAACTATCTGACATATATCTTTTTTAAAAAAGGGGGGGACAGGGGGGGCGGGTACTATCTTTTTACAAAATTTTTTTAAAAAAGGGAAAGGGAGGGCAAAAATTGGAACCCAAAGGGAAAAGGGGCCAGTCCCTATCTGTACATTTTTTTTAAATTAAAAGGAAAGGGGGGGTAAATTTTTTAAAAAAGGAAGGGGGAAATTTACTTTTCTTTTTCCCATAAAATTATTTTTAAAAAGAAGGGACAGGGGGGGGGGGCCGTTTTTTTTTTTACTTTTTCCGGGCTCAATATAAATATTTTTTTAAACCAAGAAGAGAGGGGGGGGCATTTTCAAAACTGCCCCAAATTTTTTCCTTTTTTAAGGGGAAAGGGATAAAAGGGGGAAAGGCGTACTATCTTTTTAAATTTACCCTTTTTTAAGGGGAGAAAAGGGGGGGGGCCAGTACTACCCTTTTTAACATTTATTTTTTTAAAAAGGGAAAAAACCAAGGGGGGGGGCCCATTTTACAACTTGTACATTTTTTCTTTTTTAAAGGAAAAAACAGGGAGGAATTTATTTATCGGGCCCCAA
This sequence comes from Phyllomedusa bahiana, assembly GCA_025379985.1. Classification (NCBI taxonomy): domain Eukaryota; kingdom Metazoa; phylum Chordata; class Amphibia; order Anura; family Hylidae; genus Phyllomedusa; species Phyllomedusa bahiana. Next base: position 48,087 of record JAODAL010005568.1, on the reverse strand, counting down.
AATTTTTCTTTAAAAGGAAAGGGGGGAACGGGGAAGGGCATTTTATTTTGTCTGAACAAAAATTTTTTTTTAAAAGGGAAGGGGGGAAACAGGGAACCCAGTACTATCGAAAACTTTTAAAACTTTTAAAAGAAAGAAAGGGGGGGGCCAGCATTTTATTTTTTTTTAAATTTTTTTTTATAAAAAAAAGGGGGGGACAGGGGGGCAGTTTACTATTTTTTGCAAAAATTTTTTATTTTTTTATTAAAGAAGGGGGACAGAAAAGGGCAGTACTTTTCTTTTACCTACACCCTTTGGGGAAAGGGGGGGGGGCCAGTACTATTTTGAAATTTTCCCCCTTCTTTGACAGGGGGGGGGGCATTTTTTTCTTTTTCGGGAAACCATATTTTTTCTTTATAAAAAAAAGGAGCCCAGGGGGGGGGGCATTAATTTACTGTACATATTTTTCTTTTATAAAAAAAATAGACAGGGGGGCAATTTTGTTTTTCCCTTTTTCCCCTACATCATTGCAAGGGGGCTTTTTTATTTTCCGGGCCACATATATTTTTAAAAGGGAAGGGGGGGACGGGGGGAGGCATTTTTATTTTTCTTTTTTAAAATATTTTCTTTATAAAAAGGGGAGACAAGGGGTTTTTTTACTTTTTTTTGTAAATTTTTTTTTCAAAGGGGGGGGGGGGGGGGTCGGGGGGCCCCAGAACCTTTTCCAGCTCAATTTTTCTATTTTGCCCTCTTTTAAAAATAGGGAGAAAAAAACCCCCTTTTAGCGCCCCCCCTTAAAAATTCAGATAGAAAAAATTCCGGGGGTTTTTTCGGGGGTTCCCTTTTTTTTTCCTCTCCCCCCGGTTTTACAAAAAATTTTCCCACTTTTTTTTTTTTTCCCCCAAGCCCCCCAGTCCCAAAAACAAAAAAATTTTTTAAAGGGGTTTTTTTTAAAAGGGGTTTCTTTTAACGGGGGCTTGAAACTGTTCCGTTTCCCCCCCAAAAAAAAAAAATTTAAAAAATTTTAGCTGGAACCCAAAAAAAATTTCCCCAACGAAATTCCCCCAAACAAAAAAAAAACATGGGGAGCCGAGTGAAACCCGGGGGACGGGGGGATCGGGAAAACGTTTTAAAAAAGGGGAAAAAAACAACTATTTGGGGAGGGTTTCCTAAAAGGCAAAAGGGGGCTCCACGTTGGCCCTCTTCTTTGGGGGGGGACCGATGGGGATTTTCATTTTTTCCACAAAAAAAAAAAACCCTTTAAAGGAAAACCCCCCCCCGCCCTGTTGTGAAAAAAAGGATACCCGGGGTTTTCCAAAGCTGCAAAAAACCCCCCCCCCAAAAGGGGCCCGAAAGCCCCGGGTTAAACCCAATCGGGGATAAAACCTTTTCGTTTGCCTTTTTCGGGGGGGGGTTGGGGGAATATTCCTTAGGTTTCACAGTTTTCCCCAATTTACCCCAATTAAATTTAAAATTTAAATTTGGCCCCACTAAAAAAAAAAAGGGGACAAAAGGGGTAATTTTGGGGGAAAGAAAAATTTGGGGGGGTAAAAATTTTAAAATGGGGAACAAAAAAAAATTTTTAACCTTTGGGTTAACAAGAAAACAAAAGGGAATTTTGGGGGGAAAACCCTAGAAGTTTTTTTTTGGCGGGGGCGGGGTTTCAGGGGACCAAGGTCCAGGGGGTTCTACAGTGGCCCCCGGGGGCCCCCGGGGCTGCAAAAAAAAAACCCCAAAATTCAGGCCCTTGAAAAGGAAAATCGGGAATCCATCATTAAAAAAGGTCGTTTTTGGGTTTTAATTTTAAAGGGGGGGCCCACCTTCCTTGCCAATACGGGCCGGGACCCCCCGTAGAGTGGAGGGCCGGTCCCCCTCTCTCTGCCTAGCCAGGGACGGGCCGGTGACTCCTTCTAGCTCTAACATGTGGACGTTTGCCTTTGGGACCACCTCTCTTGCTCTGCTTTTTGGTTCCGGGGTGGTGGTTTCTCTGCTCTAGCAGTTGGTCGGGGCGGTGACCTCCCCCTCTCTGCTCTAGCAGTGGTCGGGCGGTGACCTCCTCTCTCTGCTCTAGCAGTGGCGGGCCGGTGACCCTCTCTTTCTACCCAGTGTCGGGCTGGTGACCTCCTCTCTCTGCTCTAGAGTGGTCGGGGGCGGTGACCTCCTCTCTCGCTCTAGCAGTGGTCGGGCTGGTGACCTCCTCTCCCTGCTCTTAGCAGTGGGTCGGGGGTGACCTCCTCTCTTGCTCTAGAGGGCGGGCCGGTGACCTCCTCTCTCTGCTCTAGCAGTGGCGGGCCGGTGGACCACCTCTCTCTGGCTTTTGCAGTGGTCGGGCAGGTGACCACCTCTCTCTGCTCTAGCTGTGGTCCGGGTGGTGACCTCCTCTCTCTGCTCTAGGATGGTCGGGCCTGGTGACCTCCTTCTCTCTCTCTTAGCAGTGGTGGGCGGTGACCACCTCTCTCTCCTCTAGCAGTGGTGGGGGGGGTGGTGACTCCTTTTCTTCCTCTAGAAAGTGGTCGGGCTGGTGCCCCCTCTCTACCCTGCAGTGGTCGGGCGGTGACCTCCTCTCTTGCTCTAGCGTGGTGGGCCGGTGACCCCCTCTCTTCCTCTAGCAGTGGTCGGGCGGGTGACCCCCTCTTTTCTCTCTAGCAGTGGTCGGGCTGGTGCCCTCCTCTCCCCTGATCCAGCAGTGGTCGGGCTGGTGACCACCTCTCTCTCCTCTAGCAGGGTCGGGCTGGTAACCCCTCTCTCTGCTCTAGCAGTGGTCGGGCCGGTGACCCCCTCCTCTCTCTTCAGCAGTGGTCGGGCTGGTGACCTTCCTCTTCTCTGCTCTAGCAGTGGTCGGGCCGGTGACCCCTCTCTCTGCTCTAAGCAGTGGTCGGGCGGGGGGGGACCTCCTCTCTTTTCTTAGCAGGGGTTTGGGCTGGGACCCCTCTCTCTCCTCTAGCAGTGGTTTCGGGCGGTGACCTCCTCTCTCTGCTCTAGCTGTGGTCGGGATGGTGACCTCCTACTCGGGCCTCAGCAGTGGTCGGCGGTGACCTCCTCTCTCTGGCTCTAGCAGTGGTGGGCTGGTGACCTCCTCTCTCTCATCTAGCAGGGGGTCGGGCTGGTGACCTCCTCCCTCTGCTCTAGCAGTGGTCCGGGCGGTGACCCCCTTTCTTTTGCTTTGCAGTGGTGGGGCCGGTGACCCCTCTCTCTCTCTAGCGTGGTCGGGCGGTAACCTCCTCTCTCTGCTCTAGCAGTGGTCGGGGGTGACCTCCTCTCTCTGCCCCAGCAGTGGTCGGGCTGGTGACCTCCTCTCTCTGCCAGCAGGGGTCGGGCCCCGGGGGGGACCCCCCTTTCCCCCAGGGGCCTTACCCCCCTCTCTCTGCTCTGCAGTGGTCGGGCTGGTGACCTCCTCTCTCTCAACTAGCAGTGGTCGGGCTGGTGAGCTCCTCTCTCATCTCTAGCAGTGGTCGGGCTGGTGACCTCCTCTCTCTCTCCTAGCAGTGGTCGGGTTTGGTGACCTCCTCTCTCTGCTCTAGCAGTGGTCGGGCTGGTGACCCCCCTCTCTACTCTAGAAAGTGACTGGGCTGGGGGCCCTCCTCTATCCTTAGCAGTGGTCGGGCCGGTGACCTCCTCTCTCTCTGCTCTAGCAGTGGTCGGGCGGTGACCCCCCTTTCTCTCCTTAGAAAGGGTGGGCTGGTGACACCTCTCTCTGCCTAGCAGTGGTGGGGGCCTTTTGACCCCTCTCTCTGCTCTAGAAAGTGGTCGGGGGTGACCCCCTCTTTCTCCTCTAAGCAGTGGTCGGTGGTAACCTCCTCTCTCTCCTCTAGCAGTGGTCGGGCCGGTGACCCCTCTCTCTGCTCTAGCAGTGGTCGGGCTGTGGTACCTCTTCTCTATCCTCTTAGCAGTGGTCGGGCCGTGACCTCCTCTCTCTCTTAGCAGTGGTCGGGCGGTCCCTCCTCTCTCTGTTTCTAGCAGTGGTCGGGCTGGTGAACCTCCTCTCTCTCCTCTAGCAGTGGTCGGGCCGGTGACCTCCTCTCTCTCTGCTCTGCAGTGGTCGGGCCGGTGACCTCCTCTCTCTGCTTTTAGCAGTGGTCGGGCGGTGACCTCCTCTCTCTGCTTAGCAGTGGTCGGGCCGGTGACCTCCTCTCTCTCTTTTAGCAGGGGGCCGGGCCGGGGACCTCCTCTCTCTGCTCTAGCAGTGGTCGGGCTGGTGACCTCCTCTCACTGCATGTGACCCCTAAGGCCAATCACTTCTGACTAGTGATGTAAGCAGAGGCATGTGACCGCTGCAGCCAATCACTTCGGAGCAGTGATGTAAGCAAAGGCATGTGACCCCTGCATCCAATCAGCAACTCAAGTGGTGATGTCCCCGTTCAGAAGTGAATAAGTAAATAGTAAGTAATAAACAGAAGAACATGGAGGCCCAGCAGATTAAGGCGAATATAGTTTTTTCTTTAATTCTATTGGGCTGCGATAGCACATTGTTTAATTTTGGTATAAAACGGGACACCCCTCAACGACCCTTAACAGTAAAGGGACGATTAGCAGGAGTGATGCTATTCTCGTGCCTTGAAAACTTTCGCTTGCTTAGAAACACGCTCACAAGTGTCTCTAAGGGTCTGCTCACATGATGGATTTTCCATTGGAAAAATCTGTTGCGAAACCCTTGGCAGAAATCTGAGGCGATACCCTTGGATTTGTGCTGCGGACTTTCACTCTGAAGCCATGGAATTTGCAGCTGTTTTAGATGCAGAATCGAATGTTCTGTCGCCTTTCTCTTTTTTTTTTAGCATTGTGAATTTCTAAACTGCAACAGAAAAAAATGTCTCTGTAGTTCACTGTGTGGATTCCCACTGAAAATAATAAGACATAGATGCCGCAAGGGGGTTTTCACGTTGGAATCCAGGTGAACATGCCCTAAAGGACCCCTGTTACCTGCAATGTTTCTGTTTGTCTATGATTTTGAAAAAGGGGTCCCTTGCTCAAAAATGACCTTAACTGTGAAGCTGTTCCAGCACTGCGCCTGCGCTGCTGATGTCATGTTCATCAGTCAAGTGAAGCTGTTCCAGCACTGCCGCTGCTGCTGATGTCATGTTCATCAGTCAAGTGAAGCTGTTCCAGCACTGCCGCTGCTGCTGATGTCATGTTCATCAGTCAAGTGAAGCTGTTCCAGCACTGCCGCTGCTGCTGATGTCATGCTCATCAGTCGTGAAGCTGCAGCCAGTCATTGGCCTCTGAGGTCACATGCCATTCATGCAGCCAGTGATTGGCTGAGCGCACACACTTGGCTATACTCAGAACTCCTACAGAAGTGAACGAGGAGGACGACCAATAGCGCCGCCCTCCTCATTCATATGCATGGCAAGATTGCAGCTAGTGATTGGATGCCAGCGAAGCGGATTTTGCATTGTGAGAAAACCCATTTAAGGCCGTCGGAATCAGCGTCCAAATCAGCCGTCTGAACACAGCCTTAGATTTTCTTTCTATTTTATATCCCTAATGACCAGCAATCTCTTTGTTCAAAATCATAGACAATCCCTTTAAAAGGGGCTGTCTCATAAAGGACATTGATGGCGTATTGATAGCATATGCCATCAATGTCTCATGTGTGTAGGTGCCACCTCTGTGAGACCTGCATCTATCTCAATAAATGGCTCCCAAAACTCTTTGTTCTGAGCTGTTTTTAGCAATCACTCTTCCTTTATTTCAATGGGAGCTCTGACAGCTGAGTGGTTGCAATCGACTGTACTCGGGAACTCCCATTGAAATGAATGGAGAGTTGTACGCCAGTGCAGCTAGTTGTGGGTCCCTATCTAAAATTTATGATATATCCTCTAGATCAGTGTTTCTCAACTCCAGTCCTCAGGACCCACCAACAGGTCATGTTTTCAGGATCTCCCACAGAATGCACTGACAATAATTATATCACCTGTGCAATACTGAGGAAATCCTGAAAACATGACCTGTTGGTGGTGCTTGAGGACTGGAGTTGAGAAACACTGCTCTAGTGATGGAAACACCCCTTTAACATTTTGTTCGTTCTTTTGAAGACATAAACAATTGTAAAATAAAAAAGTGCGTGACAGCAGCTAAACTGGGCTAAATTCACACGTTGCAGATTTTACCTGCAGGTTTGCTGTTGTCAGATCAATATTTATGCTTTTAAAAAGCGCAAAGAGTCAACTTCTGCTATAGATTTTCACCACCAATACCTCCAATATATAAGGATAAAACCCATTTGGAACCAGCTGTGGATTTTGTAGTGAAACCCTTGGCACAAGTGGACTTACCTGGGATCTGTCACGTCGATCCCCAGTTCTGCAATACGGTATAGGTCATACAGCCTATGATACCATTTTTTTTATTTTTTTGGGGTCAAACCATTCTTACTGATGTTCTGAAACAAAGTTGTCTGAATTTCAAAATCCAAAATAACATTTTTCAGGTCATTTTGACAATATTCATCATAGTGTTATGGTAAGAGTTTGCTCCTGGTCTCTTGCAAGAGAATGGCATACCTCCCAACTGTCCCTATTTTGGAGGGACAGTCCCTATTTTTAACCCTTGTCCCTCTTAGCTCTATAAATGTCCCTTTTTTTCATTTGGGAAACAGATTTTCATCAATAAACTGACTTTCTTGCTTTAAAAAGTATCTGATTACTTACTAGCTGTATATTACATAACGACTTACTTAATATTTCATCATTGGATACAATACAATCCTGAAAATGTCTCCCTTTTTGGCAATCTAAAAAGATGGCATGTACGTATTTGGGCGTGGTTAGAGGCGTGCCTTTGTGTGATGTCACATATGTGGGTGTGGTTGGAGGCGTGGCCTGATGTGACCCTCTTTGCAAAATCTAAAAGTAGGGAGGTATGGAATGGACATAGCGACATGAAACATATTAATATGGTAATAAATGACAAAGATCCGGCTGTGCTACATAAGGGATCAAATATAATGAGCATCAGATATAAATATCATGAATTATAATACCCATCAGTATCCAACACACCAATAACTGAGCTAGAGAACAACTCGGCCATGAGGCTGCCCGGGTCACATCCCCAAGAAACCAAGTTGTCACAATGACTGCTCTAAATATCACGGTCTCTTATCTTGGGTTCACACGGCCCAACTTCTATCAAGCAGCATGAATATCATTACAGGACCTTGCTCTTGCATCTTTGGACCGGGACGTATCAATGCTGCTGTACCCAAGGGATGCAAGCTTTTGTTCTATATACCTTTCTGTTATCCTTGTAGGTTATAAAAACCACTAGAGCCTCAATTGGATAAATGGGAGAAAGGCGTACCCATATGATAATGCATATACCCGGTTATACAAATTATTCAAAAACAAAAAAAAACATGATTTAGTAAACCAAGGATTGGGTTAATTAGGATTTTTATAGTTTAGGTTCCCGGGTGGGGAGCCCCCGTTGGGGCGAAACCCCACTTTTGTGATAGGTATTATAGTTGTATATAAGGGGGTTTTTAAATTAAGGGTATTTTGTAGGGCATATTTACAAAATTTTTTTTAGTGATATCAGGCAATCCCGGGTTTTACAAACGGGATACAACTGTAGTTTGTTCTTTAAATTGAATTTGTATGTAATTTTAAACGGTTAATTTTTTACACTAACTCCGAACAAAATTCGGGGGCGTGCAGGGGAAGGGGTTTTACATTTGTTTTTTCTGTCTGTGCACTTGTTAAGAAAAATTTCCCTCTTTTCCCCCCCAGGGCGCTGTGGCCCGCTGGAACTTGCCGTTCAAACACTAAAAAGCTTAGAACATGGAACACAACTGCCACATCCCCCTAAGTCTCTGGTTTTTAACTGGGGACAGATGTAAGTCGCAACGGTTGTAAGGAGGATGCCCGTAGTATTATTGAGTATTGTAGTTTTATTGAGTCATATGGTTGTACTACAATCTGTGGTTTTTCTATCCTTGTAGGTATTATCTTTTGATATGGGGGGTTTTTCCCCGGGTAAACCCCTGTATATTTGGGTAAAACGCATCAGAACATGTACCAGTGGATTTGCTTGGAACATGTACCAGTTGATATGTTTGGTCTCACTAAGATATAGAAAACTTATGACTTGTATATATTTTTATTTGTCCTTTATTATTGGGGAAATTTGATTTTAGATGAAAATTTGGGTTTTTTAGCAAAAAATTTATCTTTACGAAATTCCTTTGGGTTAAAAAATGGGTACTCCCCATCATGCACTAAATGTGCGACATACCTATTTTGCGTGTTGTCTTGGGATTATCCATGTATTTGGAGTCTTTTTGTGTATTTAGCCCCCGATATCATGCATTTGGGCTTTAGGCTCCTTTTGGTGTTTTTTGTCTCATGTTTAATAGGGTTGGGTAGTTTAGGTTCCTGAGTGGGGTTGCCGGTTTTGGGGAGGGTACCCCACTTTTCTCGAGCCTATTTAGTGTTTAGGGGTTTCCAGGGACTGGTTAGGTCCTTTTATCGTATATTAATAAAAGTTATATTTTAATATTTCCTTTTGCCTAAAGGAATGTATTTCTTCTGTGGTCGTTTTTGTTTTTTTTTTTGTCTATGCCGGGCTCGGTATATCACGAGTTACCTCTTCACTCGTTATTTTTATAGAGGATTTGTAGTTCTTTCCTATGTTCAAACGGCGTACAGCAGCACGTACTGTGCACGGCGCTATATGCCTGGTGTTTTAGAAGTGCACTCCTAAAGTGCTGCGACCTGGCCCCCATTCGCTCTTGCTTTCCAGCAACAAGTGACATGTTAGTTCTTTCTCCCGACGCGTATTGTGCGCCGGGGAAAACGTCTGCTTATCATAGTACTCAATGACTGCTATGATTTTACCGTATTTGCAGGGCATACTTCAGGCATATTGCAGCGAATTAAACCCCAAAGTACGCCCTGCATATACAGCGTGCGAACATTACCCTAAGAAAAAGGAATGAGAATTTGGTGTGGGTTGTCTGACCTCCAATATAATGTAGCTGCAATCACTTCCCAGCTATATAACTCAGGCTCAGATCTTTGACCTCCCCAGACTACCCTTGAGGTCCTCTGTCAAATACCTCTTGGTATATTGGAAATTAACCATAAGCTCATTTATTTCCGGTTGGGTGAAATGTTCTGCAATGAAAGGTCTGCATCACTTAAAGAGCAGTTTTGCTTTTGCTTCTTTATGCCGTTCCGTTTTAGCTATGGAAGTTAGCATTTCAAGCGTCGGTAACTCAGCCACTAACCAATTCCTTAACAGGCTCCTCTCAGCCACTACCAACAGCATATGGACCAATGACGACACCCCCTCCACATCATCCATATCCTAAATGGAGGGAAGGATAAATGTTAGTGGCGATAGCTGGAGAGATACTCTCCACATTTGGCTAATGTATGTCACTACAAGCTACCAGAACTGCTGTACGTTCTCACACTGCCACATTCCAAGAAACAAATCCGCCCTCTGTTTCTAGCATTTTGGGTACTAGGTCATTCTACCTGGAAAGCTGACATATTAAGGGCGACGCCTATTAACACGCCAAATTTCATGCACCTAATAACGGCATAGAATGCGCCTGATTTATGAACCCGCTCTATAGCGGGAGCATTCTAGAGCTCGAGCGACAGTTCGGATCAGGTAAACCACTTTGAAAGCGCTCTACCTGTTCCAGCTGTAATGCGCCCAGAAATGCCGTAGCTAAGCTATAAATATGTAACTTCGCTACGGTTCTAGTGCACCCCGACTCCCCTATGTATGAACGTGGCTGCGCCAGTTTTCAGGCTGTAAAGACGCCAGATATCTGGCTCAGCCCCGTTCATACTTGTCGCCCTAAATGTGCGTATTGCGGTACGCATCAGCTTAGAATGTGTCTCCCTCCATCTTCACTAACGACATGTCGCCTTAGGCTAGGTCTACACAGCATAAGTTTTCCGTCGAATTTTCAGTGGATTCAATATTCAGAATCCGTCAAAAATCCAACGATACCCTGTGCTGCATAGACAGCAATAAACGATCCGTGCTGTAGTCTACACAGCACGTATTTTTTACCGTCTGTTTTAAAATATGGTTGAATTCCTGTCGGATTCCCATACATTCAGTTGCATGGTCCGACCGCAGCTTTTGCGCAAAACCGCACCAAAAAAACGTGGTCCTGCAATGTCAAAATGCCGTCGGATTTTGGAGGGTATTTTGACATTAGCTGTGTAGACCTAGCTGTAGGGTAGGTTCACACGGCTGATTTGGACGTCACCTTGTCTGAAACCCACCTCAATGCAGTTTTCAGATGAGGTTTTGAGGAGGATTTGATCAGGTTTTCTGAAACACCCATACAAATTAATAGCCAGGGCAAAAACTGTGCCAAAAAACACGTCAAAAATCCGCGCTGAGGTTATGGACGAGGTTTTGAGCTTTCCATTGATTCCTACAATAATTTTCAGTGTTCCAAAAAAACGCTTCAAGAATCAACAGGACATTTCTTTTTCAGCGCCCAAAACCGCGTCCAAAGAAGAGCAGAAAACGAGTGGAAAAACCTTGTTCTTTGTGAACTACAACACTGCTTCACATAGAAATCAATGTAAATGAACTGAGGTTTGTTTTTTTTTGGGGGGGGGGATGTTTTGGGAGCGCAACCGATTGTAAAACAGCGGCGAAAACAGCCGTGTGAACATAACCTTTGGCCTTCCAAAACCTGTGAGGCAACTTCCTTTTCCAATATGCAAGTTTCTGACCTTCTTCTTTACTGTCTATAGCAGATAAGATGGTCACTCCTCTCCTGTGAGGACCCTCTCCTACAAGATCATAGGATGCAATTTTTAGGCCAATAAATTTATGGCATCATGAGAATAATGACAGGAACACAGGGAGGCAGAATCTACCGATGACAGAAGCCTGGTACAGCCGCACGACCTCTGAGTACGTCACCGACATTTACATTGAAAAAAAAAAACATACAAAAAACGAGAAAAAAACGATATTACTAAAACCAGTCATGTCAAGAGAAGGAGAGTCCGAGCATTACCTTACTCAGTGCTGATTGGGGGACGGCATGACCTCATCACTGAAAACTCAGGTCACCTGAAAGAAAAGAAGCCAAGCATTAGTGATGCCTCCAACGCTCCGCCCGTCATATGCAAAGTCAGCAGCTTCATTACTGGCAACTACAGAGGCCTACGAAATCAGAAGAGAACACCTGAGGCACATAATGACAACATACAAGGGGGACACGGGGAGGAAGGCAGCGCTCTTGGGGCGAAAGGTAATTCCACATGACATCCGTATTGTTGCCGTGATACTAGAATCCCCTCAAAGGTGACGTGCCAGGGCAGATTTACTATACATGGCGCGTTGTGCAATCAGAGCCGAGCGCCATATGTATCAGCAATGCATGCGCCATGTCGATAAATATGGAGGTATCCACATTGATTAGCTTTATACATAAAGGCAAAAGGTAAATAACCATTATACATAAAGGCAAAAGGTAAATAACCATTATTACCAAATACAATACTGCTCTGATTTTGCTTTGTTACAAAGATACAGCAGGTTATCTTTTCTACTGGTTGACAAATGGTTTACCCGGTTACCGACCATCTCTGTGCTCTAGCTCAGTGTTCCCCCAACTCCAGTCCTCAAGGTCCACCAAGTCATGTTTTCGGGATCTCCCACAGAATGCACTGACAATAATTAAATCACCTGCAATGCGAAGGGAAGCCAGAAAACCTGACCTGTTGGTGGCCTAAAGGGCTGTTGGGGACCTCTGCTCTAGCTCCTCCTGCTGATAAGACCTAGGAAGGAGTGAGCACAGAGGTGGTCGGTAACCTAGGAAACCATCTGTGAACAAGCGGAAAAGATAACCTGCTGTATCTTGAAACAAAGCAAAGTACAGCACCAGTACAGAAAAGTATTTGGTAAGGTCTAGTCCGTTCCGAAGCTCCACAGGATCCATGAAATGACGGACACCGACGACAGCCAATGGATCTTACTGACTACAGGTTTCCGTCACGGGGGCTGTCATTTTAACTAAAAAAATAGTGCTGCATGCGTGACTTTTTCCCACTATTTTTGATGGATGGTTAAAGGGGTTGTTCACCTCATGAGCAAATGAAAGGAGCAGCTCCTGGGGCCCAAGTAAAATTCAAAAAAGCCACTTCCTCCAGTCTCCAACACCACTTCTGCCCAGTCTTTTGCTGACACGCCGTCACTTTTGAACAGGGAAGTCATCGCTTCCGCCTCTGATTGGCTGCAGCAGTCACCTTCCACTAATATACATCACTGCTTATTAGTGAACAGCTCCCGATGCACCAATCAGCGCCTGCAGCGGTGACGACCCCGTTCAAAAGTGACGACGTGTCTACAGAAGACGGGAGAGACGCGGCTTTGGGATCAGAGACTGGAGAGTATGAGCTTTTTATTTCACTTTTTTAAAATTATTATTAAACATCCAATCACTTGATTGCACAAATCATGCAGCACATAACTTACACAGTGCATTATATTGTACCTGCCGGGCGTCCTACTGGACCCTACCTCCAACAAAGCCTAAAAAACAGACACAGAACGCAGGCCTGGAAGACGTCATTAGGTCCCCGGCTACCATGTAAACCAATTGACTACCTGGGAACACTTCGCGGGTGTCCATGGGGTGAGAGAGAGAACCACCTCCCTCTAAAACCACTTAGATGCAGTGGTCACCATGCACTGCATCTAAGGGGTTAAACAGCTTGGATCTGAGGTCTGCCTTTGCTTTTAGAGCAGGGTCCTGGCTTTCATAAGACCCCAAACCCCTGCTTCACAGGACATGATGGTCGCTCATTATTTTTTTTTTTTGTAAACATAATTTTTATTAAATTTTACAGTAACAAAAACATACAATAACTGTCCAATAGATGAGATACCTCTTGATACACAAATAAATAATATAAGGCACCATTAGTACAAATAAGAATAGTATAAATCCATGAAAGTACAAAATAGCACTAATGAAATACTTTGGCATCATAATAATAAGGATGAAGCAAAAGACGGCTCCATCTTCACTAAAGAAAGACAACAAAAAATAATAAAAAAAAAAGTAACCACCCTCCCCCAAAAAAAAACAAAAAACAAAAATCAAGTAATCAAGTAAGGTCTGGGATAAGAGGTGAAAACAAATCCTGTGCTGATACAATGCTGCGGGATCGTCACACGGCCCCCGTCCCCTAAAGCCCAAGGGATCGCTCATTATTGCCTCACTGACAAAATACCTACTGTGGTCCTCAAAGGGGTTTTTTCACCAAGCAGTGACACTCACTTCAGGCTGCAGATGGTTCCATAGCAGTGATTAGTATATCTAGTGTCTCTGTATGTAGCTAAGCCTTTACACTGACAAGTGCAGGAGATGTTATCTTGTCAGTAAACACAAGGTACATGTGCTGTGAGGACTGAAAACAATGGCTTATCTGTAATCTTGTTAGAGATAATCAGTTTTCTCAGTCCACCAAAGAGGTAATGTCACTCCCTGCTCTAATCAGATAACAGAATTATGGTCAGAAATCAGGCAACCATAGAAACCTGTGTGCACTCAGAGCACATAAAATCTCTCTTGTCTCATGACTAAAGTAAAAACTAAATATTTAGAAAAAGTCTTCACTTAACTGTCCCTTTACGGTGAAAGCTAATCTTTGTAGTACCAAAAGCCCTTTAAGAGGGATCTTACTTTTTTTTTTTTTACTAATTAAAACCTGATACAGTTACATATTCTTTCCTTCTTTGACATAGTGGCTAAAGGGAAAACTGCAGGATTTCAGTATTTTTTTAAAAAAAAATATTTAAAGTGATTTGGAAAATTAAAGAAAAGTCAACCAAACATTCTCAAAAAAGGTGTTTAACATAAAAACATAGATCCTTCTCCGATAACACCTTCCCTTTAAGGGCTTAAAAAACGTGTGCATCAGAGCAGAGAATTAACGTGATGTGAACGCGGCCTAACAGACGTGAAATCCACAGAGGAAATCCGCCACAGATCCCGTAACAGAATGAGCATGCTGCAGATCTAAAACTCGTATCTCCGTAGGCTGCGGGTGAAGCTTGTAAAACCTCACCCGTTGCCGGGTACTGTACTCCACCGCGGCGTCCACCTGCAAAAATTCACAAGCAAAAAAAAAAGTCTGCGTTCCGCCAGGTATGAATCTAGCCCTGCAGGTCTCCCATGTGCTTGAATATAAGGAGTTAATCAGGAGTGTGTGGCGGGGACGAGCAGGTGTCACATATACATAGCGCTGACCTGCTGTGTCCTGGAGACAGGGCCATGAGTAATGTAATTCATATCTCATATGTCTGTCATCAGTCAGACATCTGAGCCACGGAGCAAATCCTTCACATACATAGAGCCCACCCTATACACCAGCGACGGAGCCGGCACCTCGTGCAGACGCACCCTGTTTAGGCTGTGTCCATACGGCTTATTTCAGGGCGTATTTACGTCCCGAAATACGTTTCAAATACGTGTCACAAAGTGCGGCACGTATGTCGCGTCCTAAATACATTTCCCATTCTTTACTATGGAGATTTACGTCGTGAAATACGCCCCAATAAGTGACAGAGGACTAAATTTTACGGTCGTATTTACATGACGAAAATACTTTGCAGACATACGCCCCGTGTGAACGACGAGGCGTATTTTACATTGGAATCCATGCTCATCTAATTGTTCATTATTTGAAACGTATTTCGGGACGTAATTACGTCCGCAAATACTCCCCGAAAGAAGCCGTGTGCACATAGCCTGCTAGACATTCACCTCTTTTATATTCTTATTGATTAGTTACACTATTGAAGTCAAACATCATAAGCCTTGTCAGCAGTGTAAGGCTATGTTCACACGGCTTAACTGCGGGACGTAATTTCGCCCCGCAATTACGCCGGGTGGACGGGGGCGGGGCGGGAGCGGGGGGCCGGCACTTCGCCGGCCCATAGACTATCACTGCTAGCGGCGCGTGTACGCCGCTAGAAAGTGACATGTCAATTATCTCCCCGCCCGGCGGCTTCGCCGAGCGGGGAGAGGAGACGTATTCCATAGTTCTCTATGAGAACTGTGAATTACCGTAATGAATGGGCTGTTTTCGGCCCGTAATTGGCGCACTTCGGCGCGTAATTATGGACCGAAATACGGCCCATTTTAAGCCGGGTGAACATGGCCTTAGGAGAGCTCGGATGTGGATCCTCTGGACCTGCACAAGCCTTGGTGTAACCCACGTCAGGAAGCGGAGGTGCCTCCTGGTTTTCACCACAACCCGGCACAGGGCGGGAGACTCCCAGCTCGCTACCCCTGATGCGACTTGCTTGCGGTGGCGGCCGGGCTGCACTGTGGTACAGCAGCGTATGGCACCCTAGTAGTCGGGGAGAGACACAACGGACAAGGTAGGCAGTGCGATATATGATAGAGGAGAGGAGCTGAGCTCTGTGATATATAGGGTTATATGATAGAGGAGAGAAGCTGAGCTCTGGGATATATAGGGTTATATGATAGAGAAGCTGAGCTCTGTGATATATAGGGTTATATGATAGAGGAGAGAAGCTGAGCTCTGTGATATATAGGGTTATATGATAGAGGAGAGAAGCTGAGCTCTGTGATATATAGGGTTATATGATAGAGGAGAGAAGCTGAGCTCTGTGATATATAGTGTTATATGATAGAGGAGAGGAGCTCTGTGATATATAGGGTTATATGATAGAGGAGAGGAGCTGAGCTCTGTGATATATAGGGTTATATGATAGAGGAGGGGAGCTGAGCTCTGTGATATATAGGGTTATATGATAGAGGAGAGGAGCTGAGCTCTGTGATATATAGGGTTATATGATAAAGGAGAGAAGCTGAGCTCTGTGATATATAGGGTTATATGATAGAGGAGAGGAGCTGAGCTCTGTGATATATAGGGTTATATGATAGAGGAGAGGAGCTGAGCTCTGTGATATATAGGGTTATATGATAAAGGAGCTGAGCTCTGTGATATATAGGGTTATATGATAGAGGGAGAGGAGCTGAGCTCTGTGATATATAGGGTTATATGATAGAGGGAGAGGAGCTGTGCTCTGTGATATATATGATATATTTGATTTTGGGAGAGGAGCTGAGCTCTGTGATATATAGGGTTATATGATAGAGGAGAGGAACTGAGCTCTGTGATACATAGGGTTATATGATAGAGGAGCTGAGCTCTGTGATATATAGGGATATATGATAGAGGAGAGAAGCTGAGCTCTGTGATATATAGGGTTATATGATAGAGGAGAGGAGCTGAGCTCTGTGATATATAGGGTTATATGATAGAGGAGAGGAACTGAGCTCTGTGATATATAGGGTTATATGATAGAGAAGAGAAGCTGAGCTCTGTGATATATAGGGTTATATGATAGAGGAGAGGAACTGAGCTCTGTGATATATAGGGTTATATGATAGAGGAGCTGAGCTCTGTGATATATAGGGTTATATAATAGAGGAGAGAAGCTCTGTGATATATAGGGTTATATGACAGAGAAGAGAATCTGAGCTCTGTGATATATAGGGTTATATGATCGAGGGAGAGGAGCTGAGCTCTGTGATATATAGGGTTATATGATAGAGGGGAGGAGCTGAGCTCTGTGATATATAGGGTTATAGGATAGAGGAGAGAAGCTGAGCTCTGTGATATATAGGGTTATATGATAGAGAAGAGGAGCTGAGCTCTGTGATATATAGGGTTATATGATAGAGGAGCTGAGCTCTGTGATATATAGAGTTATATGATAGAGGAGAGAAGCTGAGCTCTGTGATATATAGGGTTATATGATAGAGGAGAGGAGCTGAGCTCTGTGATATATAGGGTTATATGATAGAGGAGCTGAGCCCTGTGATATATAGGGTTATATGATAGAGGAGAGGAGCTGAGCTCTGTGATATATAGGGTTATAGGATAGAGGAGAGGAGCTGAGCTCTGTGATATATAGGGTTATAGGATAGAGGAGAGAAACTGAGCTCTGTGATATATAGGGTTATATGATAGAGGAGAGGAGCTGAGCTCTGTGATATATAGGGTTATATGATAGAGGAGAGGAGCTGAGCTCTGTGATATATAGGGTTATATGATAGAGGAGAGGAGCTGAGCTCTGTGATATATAGGGTTATATGATAGAGGAGGAGAGCTGAGCTCTGTGATATATAGGGTTATATGATAGAGGAGCTGAGCTCTGTGATATATAGGGTTATATGATAGAGGAGAGAAGCTGAGCTCTGTGATATATAGGGTTATATGATAGAGGAGAGGAGCTGAGCTCTGTGATATATAGGGTTATATGATAGAGGAGAGGAGCTGAGCTCTGTGATATATAGAGTTATATGATAGAGGAGAGGAGCTGAGCTCTGTGATATATAGGGTTATATGATAGAGGAGAGGAGCTGAGCTCTGTGATATATAGGATTATATGATAGAGGAGAGAAGCTGAGCTCTGTGATATATAGGGTTATATGATAGAGGAGAGAAGCTGAGCTCTGTGATATATAGGGTTATATGATAGAGGAGATGAGCTGAGCTCTGTGATATATAGGATTATATGATAGAGGAGAGGAGCTGTGCTCTGTGATATATAGGGCTATATGATGGAGAAGCTGAGCTCTGTGATATATAGGGTTATATGATAGAGGAGAGAAGCTGAGCTCTGTGATATATAGGATTATATGATAGAGGGAGAGGAGCTGAGCTCTGTGATATATAGGATTATATGATAGAGGAGAGGAGCTGAGCTCTGTGATATATAGGGTTATATGATAGAGGAGAAAAGCTGAGCTCTGTGATATATAGGGTTATATGATAGAGGAGAGGAGCTGAGCTCTGTGATATATAGGGTTATATGATAGAGGAGAGGAGCTGAGCTCTGTGATATATAGGATTATATGATAGAGGAGAGGAGCTGAGCTCTGTGATATATAGGGTAATATGATATCATGAGACAAGCTGAGCTCTGTGATATATTGGTTTATATGATAGAGGAGAGGAGCTGAGCTCTGTGATATATAGGGTTATATGATAGAGGAGAGGAGCTGAGCTCTGTGATATATAGGGTTATATGATAGAGGAGCTAAGCTCTGTGAAATATAGGGTTATATGATAGAGGAGAGAAGAGGAGCTCTGTAATATATAGGGTTATATGATAGAGGGAGAGAAGCTGAGTTCTGTGATATATAAGGTTATATGATGGAGGAGAGGAGCTGAGCTCTGTGATATATAGGGTTATGTGATGGAGGAGAGGAGCTGAGCTCTGTGATATATAGGATTATAGGATAGAGGAGAGGAGCTCTGTGATGTGTAGTGTTATATGATAAAGGAGAGGAGATCTGTGATATATATGGTTAAATGATAGTGGAGAGGAGCTGAGCTCTGTGATATATAGTGTTATATGATAGAGGAGAGAAGCTGAGCTCTGTGATATATAGGGTTATATGATAGAGGAGAGGAGCTGAGCTCTGTGATATATAGGGTTATATGATAGAGGAGAGGAGCTGAGTTCTGTGATATATAGGGTTATATGATAGAGGAGAGGAGCTGAGCTCTGGGGTTATTATAGGATTATATGATAGAGGGAGAGAAGCCGAGCTCTGTGATATATAGGGTTATATGATAGAGGAGAGGAGCTGAGCTCTGTGATATATAGGGTTATATGATAGTGGAGAGGAGCTGAGTTCTGTGATATATAGGGTTATATGATAGTGGAGAGGAGCTGAGCTCTGTGATATATAGGGTTATATGATAGAGGAGAGGAGCTGAGCTCTGTGATATATAGGGTTATATGATAGAGGGAGAGGAGCTGAGTTGCCTGTGATTTCTAGACATTGTAACCTGCTATTTTGCTGCAATACTGTGTGGTCATTAATAAGCAAACCCTTGAGCTTCCTCTGAGAACCACATTGACCTGCACATCGTATGGTTTTGGCCTCATCTTGGCCGCAATGTGACCACTATGTGTGAACCTGGCCCTACATAAGCCATATTGTCCAATTACATACAAGACAGAGCCTTGCTCGATATAGCTTTATGGTCTCATGGCGTGGTTATGTGCGCTGCTTTGCAATCCATTAGAATCACTTTAGCGCGCAGCCCTCACTCCCTCTGAAATTGGACTTAAAAAAAGAAGAAAAAAAAAAAGCATTTTGTTAATTGTAAAAAACCAAATGGGAAAAGGCATTAACAAAGAAGAAAAAGTCTAACGGCCATCAGGACAGCGATAAAGAAGAATTAATGGCGCATATGAAGGAATTATACCCACTAAATACCAGTTCAGAAACTCCGGTAGAATAATGGGCAGGATTACAACGACACTTTTTTTCTTTCCAACACAACGTCCCCAGATATCGGGCAACAGAAACGTAGCGTCAGGAAAGTGATGATTACAATATAGTAGAATATCAGCAGCGCTCTACAGGCACCAAAAACGGTTAAAAAGGACACAAGAATTTTTTGGAGCAGCTTTTCTGCTGCTATGAAACATATGAAAACATTTGAGGTTCTTAGTGCACATTTTGATCAAAACTGTAAATGAACACCTACCGCGGCAAGGTGACCCCAATTCAGGTGGGAACCTACGCTACATGCTGCCTCTCTTGGTGCCTGTTCAGACCTCCACATTTCAGGGTTAGAAGGTTCCAGCTATAAACCTGATCTAATTAAAAAGCCTGTGCAGGTGGTCGGAGTGCACAAACCAAGATGGGGACTAGCCACTTCCCCATGCAAACAGTCAAAAAACTAGGGGGGGGCCGCATTATACACCGGGCACGACACTTTGTAATGCACATTACATATTGAGGCGCATTACATATGTTATGCACCTCCATCGGGCAATGCGCCTTGATAGGCGCATTACATATACTACCAATGATATGCTATGCGCCGCGAGTTGCGCAATGCGCCTTTTTTATTATGCAATGCGCCTTTTTAGGCGCATTAGGTTTTCTATGCAAGATATACCTGACGCCAGTTTTTAGAAAGTATCGGACTTTCAGGCGCACTTTACACTGATTTAATGCGCCTAAAACTGGCGTGGATACGCCACTTCTCAGACATGTCGCCCTAAATCTTTTCAGCACTTCCATTTTGAAGAATAAACGTATAGGTTCCCACCTGAATCGGGGTCACCTTGCCACGGTAAGTGGACATTTACAGTTTTGATCAAAAATGGACACTAAGAACCTTAAGTTTTTTCATATATTCCATAGTAGCAGAAACACTGTTCCAAAAAATTCTTATGTCCGCTTTGTCCGTTTTTAGTGCCTATAGAGTGCTACTGATATTGTATTATGTTTGATTAGCTTTTGACCGCCACAACAGTGTGCACCTATATGTTTATTCTTCAAAATGGATGTGCTGACCATATTTTGTTTTTTTACAACAATACAGAGCCCAGAGCTGTCAGGAGTCAGAACCCCGGCCCACCAGGACCGATACTGGCGCTGGTAATTCTAATAACCATAATAATAAAAGTATTACAGGCCCTATACCACCAGAAATGTGGGGCAGCTCATCTGCATTGAAGCCGTCTGTAACAACTTCTGCAATACTTCACACCCAGCCCTAATTCTGCCCACAATTGAAAGGGCAGAGATTCAGGACGCCTCGTCAGGTGGTCACTGGTGGCGGGAATTCCAGCCGCAACGTATATTCCAACCCTAAAGGGATAGTCTTGTTTAGAAGCCCAGTAAATCCATGCGTTATTCCATACATGCCAACTCTCCCGTTTTTGGCGGGGGGGTCCCGCTATTTGTGGTCCCCCCCGCCCTCCGGGGTTTGATGGCATTCCTCCCGGTCCTTTAAATGACCACGGCGCCGGAGTAGCGCTGGTGTGCTACTCTGGCGCCGCCGGTCCGTTCCCACAGGCGGGTGAAGCGGGCGCTGCGCCCGCTTCACCTGCCCGGAACCTCGCTGAGCAGGGAGGAGGCAGGAGGGATCGCTCCCTCCTGCCTCCTCCTCCTGTATGTCCGGCGCCGCTGTGCGCCGTACATACAGGTCAGCGTCACAGGGGAAGTGACGCGCGGCTGCATTCACTTCCCCTGTGACACTGCTGAGGAGATGTCCAGGAGCGGGCCGCTCTGCAGGAGCCTGGTCAGGTAAGTGGATTTTATTATTTTATTTTTATTAGTTTTAGGGGGGCAACTACCTGGCTACTAAAGGGGGTACTACCTGGCTACAATGGGGGGTCTACCTGGCAACAGAGGGGGCACTACCTGGCTAACAATGGGGGGGTCTACCTGGCAACAGAGGGGGCACTACCTGGCTACAATGGGGGCACTACCTGGCTACAATGGGGGGCACTACCTGGCTACTAAAGGGGGCACTACCTGGCTACAATGGGGGGCACTACCTGGCTACTAATGGGGGCACTACCTGGCTACTAATGGGGGTACTACCTGGCTACTAATGGGGGGGTCTACCTGGCTACAATGGGGGGGTCTACCTGGCAACAGAGGGGGCACTACCTGGCTAACAATGGGGGGCACTAGCTGGCTAACAATGGGGGGCACTAGCTGGCTAACGATGGGGGGCACTAGCTGGCAACAGAGGGGGCACTAGCTGGCAACAGAGGGGGCACTACCTGGCTAACAATGGAGGGCACTACCTGGCAACAGAGGGGGCACTACCTGGCTATCAATGGGGGCACTACCTGGCTACTAAAGGGGGCAATACCTGGCTACAATGGGGCACTACCTGGCTACAATGGGGGCACTACCTGGCTACAATGGGGGGTCTACCTGGCAACAGAGGGGGCACTACCTGGCAACAATGGAGGCACTACCTGGCTAACAATGGGGGCACTACCTGGCAAACAATGGGGGCACTACCTGGCTACAGAAGAGGCACTACCTGGCAAACAATGGGGGCATCTACCTGGCAACAGAGGGGGCACTACCTGGAAAGCAATGGGGGCATCTACCTGGCCAACAGAGGGGGCACTACCTGGAAAGCAATGGGGGCATCTACCTGGCCAACAGAGGGGGCACTACCTGGAAAGCAATGGGGGCATCTACCTGCCCAACAGCGGGGGCATCTACCAGGCAAACACTGGGGGCAACTACCTGGCCAACAGAGGGGGCATCTACCTGGCAAACAATGGGGGCATCTACCTGGCAAACAAATGGGGGCATCTACCTGGCTAACAAAGGGGGGCATCTACCTGGCTACAAATTTGGCTGTACCTGGCTACAGAGAGGGCATCTATTTGGCTACAAGGGGGCATCTACCTGCCTGTAAGGGGCACTACCTGGTTACGGGGGGCTACTACCTGGCTATAAGGGCATCTACCTGGCTTTCTTTCAAAGCCGTTCTGCAGTTAGGTGGAGTGGGTGTGGCTTTTTGAAGGGGCGTGGCATACCGTCAAGATGGGCGTGCCCATGCAAATTTTTGCCGGGCGCGCCGCCCACTAATATCTCCTGCTTTTTCATTTTCAAAAGTTGGCAACTATGCGTTATTCCCACAACCCTGTGTAATATTTTACTTCCTCTGCCAAGGCGTGGCAGAATACAGCTGATCACCATACTTCAGAGCAGCGCTTCGCAGAGCAGGTTGTGGCCAAACTGGCAGGAAACCCCGGGAAACCCATGTGTCCAATCAGCAACCTGTCAGTTAGCAGGAAACACGAAGTGCATCATCTCATCTACTTCCTTTTTCCTGTCTGACTGGGGGTCTACTGATTGGTTGTATCGTTTTCCCGAGATCTCCAACAAAATTTGGGTACCCGAATCCGAAGCAAAAGCAGCAGGAGATCCTGTCATCAGCTTCCGGGAACCTTATAACAAAAAGCATTGTCCAAAGCGAGCTCTCTCTAATTATGGTTGTTTTATGTCAAAATATGACTATTTAAGGGGGTGTTCCCATCTTACACTTTGATGAGAAATCAATAGTATATACCATCAAAGTCTGATAAGTGGAGGTAGCACCTATCTCAAGAAGGGGCCCCCGAAAGTATGAGCTCTCAGAATGGAGATCCAGGCAGTCTTGCACGTGACTCTCCATTCTGTTCTATGCGAGTACTGAGCACGTCCGAACACAGCGCTCCCCTGTACTGGAAACTCCCATAAAACAGAATGGAGAACACAGCGCTCCCCTGTACTGGGAACTCCCATAGAACAGAATTGAGAATACAGCGCTCCTCTGTGCTGGGAACTCCCATAGAACAGAATGGAGAACACAGTGCTCCCCTGTACTGGGAACTCCCATAGAACAGAATGGAGAACACAGCGCTCCCCTGTACTGGCAACTCCCATAGAACAGAACGGAGAACACTGCACTCCCCTGTACTGGGAACTCCCATAGAAAAGAATGGAGAACACAGCGCTCCCCTGTACCGGGAACTCCCATAGAGGAGAAAGGTAAACACAGCGCTCCCCTGTACTGGAAACTCCCTTAGAACAGAATGCAGAACACAGCGCTCCCCTGTACTGGGAACTCCCATAGAACAGAATGCAGAACACAGCATATTGGGTGTGTTCCTACCTACTGGTGGCACAAATGAGGGCCCTATAGTTGGTTGGAGTTAGTTTCACTATTTGGAGTCTAACATATTTGTGTCGTAACTCCTGCAGGAACGCGTTGTGGCCGAAAGAAGAAACTTGATGTTCTGGACCAGATGAAGAAAGAAAAGAGAGAACTCATCAGAAAAGACGTCACCAGTGAGTCCCTAATTGTAACTGCATGGTAATCACTTATGTGTGCAGAGCCTGTGTACACTGGTGTCTACCACTATATGGTCACTGTATGGAGGTAATATACAGTCTGCAGAGCCTGTGTACACTGGTACCTACCACTATATGGTCACTGTATGGTGGTAATATACAGTCTGCAGAGCCTGTGTACACTGGTACCTACCACTATATGGTCACTGTATGGAGGTAATATACAGTCTGCAGAGCCAGTGTATACTGGTGTATACCGCTATATGCTCACTGTATGGAGATAATATACAGCCTGCAGAGCCTGTGTACACTGGTGTCTACCACTATATGGTCACTGTATGGTGGTAATATACAGTCTGCAGAGCCTGTGTACACTGGAGTCTACCACTATATATTCACTGTATGGAGGTAATATACAGTCTGCAGAGCTTGTGTACACTGGTGCCTACCACTATAGGGTCAGTGTATGGAGGTAATATACAGTCTGCAGAGCTTGTGTACACTGGTGTCTACCACCATATGGTCACTGAATGGAGGCAATATACAGTCTGCAGAGCCTGTGTACACTGGTGTCTACCACTATATGGTCACTGTATGGAGGCAATATACAGTCTGCAGAGCCTATGTACACTGGTGTCTACCATTATATGGTCAGTGTATGGAGGTAATATACAGTCTGCAGAGCATATGAACACTGGTGTCTACCACCATATGGTCACTGTATGGAGGTAAAATAAGGTCTGCAGAGCCTGTGTACACTGGTGTCTACCACTATACGGTCACTATATGGTCATTAGGTGCTTGAATATTTTTTGTTATTGATATGTTTGGTCTTGGTATACTGGTTTGGTCAGTAATAGTATGATGGTATTAGTCACTATAGGGTAGTGATATGTGATCATGATGTGGCGGTGTGTTGCTCAGTTAGATTATGGTGGTATTAGTCACTATATAGTGGTGACATCCGCTGATACTGTGGCCCATGTATACATATTGACCATCAGAATACAGATAAATCAATTAAACTGTGCAGTGTAAACTCCACCAAAAACTAAACCCAAAAAAACAAAAGCACAGTTGCATTTTTTTTCCAGTTTTTTTTGGGGGGAGGGGGAGAAAGATGAGACATAGACTTTGGCTGTATTATTTGTTTTTCTTTGTCTCCATTTAACATTAATTTTCTTTTATTGGACAATCGCTTTAAATTAGAAATAATTCCCTGCAACGCGCTGCACCGTAGACATCCGTCACGTCAAGTCGGGAACCTGTCTTTGGAAAGTACTGGTCCACAGCCGTTTTGCACCCGGGCCCATGAGTCTTTAGCTACGTCCCTGTTGACATCTCCTATAGATATGCCACCTAAGTGCATATTGGCAACACCCCTTTAAATAACTGGTTCTCAGAACCTCCTCTGTAGCCACACAGAACAGACCCTGCAAAAAGGTGGCTCCATCCATTGATCCTCCATTGACGGGTCGCCTTGTAACCTAGTAATGGCAATATCTCCTTCCGCTTACAGCTGATTTTTTTCGGAGTCCCGGTCACAGAACCCTTGTGTCTCTACTCCTTGGTAGGGAAACCAGCAGAATAGAGGGGTTGTCCAAACCCCACAACACTATTTATGAATTAGTGTAAAGCCAACACCACTGGCGGCGGTGCAGAGAGACCCTGCTAATAGCGAGACATCAACTAGTTCATGTCCTTGTCAAGATAAAGGAATGATCAGAAGTTTCAAATTGCAATCCATCTGACTAGAGAGAGCGGCTTTTAAAGGTCATAACCATTCCACTAATGTGCTTAATAGTGCAGCAAGAAGGTGTCGCCATCAGGAACTGCCTAGGCCTGACACAGCAAAGAACAAAGCGCTTCTGAGGCACTAAAAGCCGCCACTCGGTTATCACATGCGCCAACAAGGCTCGGAAGAACAGCAAGCCATGAACAAAGTCAGAAATCAGCTCCGATACATAGGAAGCATCGATATCCCCCACAAATACTGATGTTACGTCATTAAAGGGGTTTTGGCACGAAGTCAAATTGACGTGGGAAGCTTGAAAATGAAATAACAAACATTTTCACCATTCATCATTATTAACAATTCTGCACCGTTTTTGTTTTAGCTGCTCCCTTAGTGATCCACTGTTTACAGCTCGTCTCCAGGGGATACGACCAGGGCTGAGAGTTCTTCAGTCCTGGTCGCACATGCTCAGACATCACTTCTCCTCTCAGGCAACTACTGAGTGTTCAAACCCCAGGTGCTGTCACTCTACTCCCGTCCTCTGTGCTCTATAGTAATTAGTCAAACAGTGCAAATAAATTTAAAAAAAAAAAAACTCAGTGAGGTCTGTGCATTGAGAAAGAAAAGAAAAAAAAAACAGGTTTGGTTCCTGCAGGGATTTGAACCTAGGACCCTTATGTGTACAGGCAAAAACTTTACCTCTCAGCTATTCACAATGCTTTACATAAACAGACCATGCTTTGACTAGAGAGGGGAAAGGCCTGGTGATGTCATCTTGCTGGGTTACATGATAGGCAATTCAAACAAATCACACACGCCCCCTTCTGAGCACACAGAGCTGAATACAGGAGATATGAAATGAGATCGTGGCAAAACCCCTTTAATAAAAGACCTTCAAACTCTGGAGAAGATACGAAGAAGATCAGAGATTTTATGACAGATCGTCACTGCAGATATTTGGGCCACAGAAGTAATGTTGTTCTATGTCTGCAAACGGCCTATGATAGTCAAAGGGGAAGCTTCATGAAGAACACGCATGGGCTGAAATCTCAGGAATTCAATTAGCAGGTTTATCTGCAGCACAATAAAAGCCTTACAGTAAAGTCCGTCAACGCCTTATGAAAGCCATTAGCGAGGCTTTCTTCATTCACTTCTTCTGGAGTCCAGCTCCCCGAGACGTTCAGCATCGCACATTCATACACTTCGTCAGCTATGTAAAACAGCACTACAACTATGCGCCCGCTATTCCACATGTGCTTGGAAGACAGGACTGCATGCTTGTCCTAAGATTTAAAGGGGAGCGTCGCTTGCATATTCTCTGTAGCATACAACGAAATACAATGCTTCCTCCAGCAGACAATGTTCTTAGGATACAATGTTTCCAGCAGACAATGTCTTTAGGATACAATGTTTCCAGCAACAAGCCCCCGGGTCAATTTTTCCAGCGGGCAGTGTCCTCGGGATACAATGTTTCCACGGGGCATGTCCCGGATAAATTTTCCACACATTCCCTCAGATACAATGTTTCCGCGGGCATGCCCTCAGGAACAATGTTTCCACAGACAAGCCTCGGGATAAATTTTTTTCAGAAAATTCCTCGGATACAATTTTCCCCAGCAGGCATGTCCTCGGGATACAATTTTTCCAGCAGACAATGCCCTCAGGATAAATTTTTCCTCAAAAATTTTCCCCGGGATACAATTTTTCCCAAGCAAATCCCGGGAAAAATTTTTTTTCAAAATTTTCCCAGGAACAATGTTCCCAGCAGACATGTCCTCAGGATACAATTTTTCCAAACAATACCCGGGTACAAAGTTTTCAGCAGACACTGTCCCAGAACAATGTTTCCAGCAACAATCCCTTTCCTGGGACACTGATTTTGTAGCGCACTCCCCATACAATTCACAAAAGTGATTCCACCTCCAGGGCCAAGGCTGCTTTACTTTTTCAAAAATGTAATACCTTCGCACGCCCCCAAATAACGGGAAATAGTTTTTTTAGCCTTTGCAAAAAATTCAGTTTTTCCTTCGCCTACGCCCCGGGGACGTTCCTATTTTGGTGCACAAGCCCTTTAAAAAAGTCATTTCATACTGAAGGACTTGTTCACACTAGGGGGTGTGCGAGGCTACGCATATACAGAAAACTCCCTAGGGGAAAACAAAAGCCAAACTTCCCCTTTGCAGAAAATTTTTCGCCTTCTGGTACAAAGTTATTTACAGTCCGACCCTTTAGAAATTCATGATACAGTTCAAGGTTCCCGCCACCGAGACAGGTATTTAAGTCTTAAAAAGAAGGCATACAACCGCTCCTTCAGCTGAAAACGAAGGTTACCCCTTCCCCCCCCAAAAAAAAATGCATCAGCCCAAACGCAGCAAATCCCAAATCTTACAAAATGTAAAGCAAGCGTGGGGCGGCGCAAAGCCCCCCCCTCCCTTTTCCCCAAACTGCCCGACAACACAAATCCAAGGGGGGGAATTTACAAATTTTTTAAGAGCGGGGGGCAACCAAACCCCGATTTTCCGACCCCTCAATTTTAAAAATTTAAATTTTCCCCCTCATACAGGCGCATATTAAAGTGAAATTTTTACTGTAGTAAAAGGGCCAAAGGGCTTTTTCCCAAAAAATAACAATAATAAGTATTGTAAAAAGGCCCCAAAAACAGAAAAGGGGAAACTCTTTTAAGGTTTTAAAAAGAGGGGATCAGAAATTTTTTCAAATATTTAAATTTCTTCCCCCAAGCCCAAAAAAATTAAACAAAAAAAATGGATTTCCCAAATACTAAAAAAAATTTTTTAAAAAATTAACATTTTGATTTTTTAAAACCCCAAAACATAACAATCATTTACTTACAAATTCGGGAAAATAGCAATAAAATAATTCAACAATTTTTTATAAAGGTATTTAAATTAAAAATGCCTTTCATCAAACTAACTGGGACCCTTTTAAATTTATTTTTATGACACTCCACCCTGCAAAATAGCCCGCCCCCCCACGCCCTGGTTAAAGGACAATGGGGAGGGTAATGTACCAAAA
Source organism: Phyllomedusa bahiana (assembly GCA_025379985.1). Taxonomy (NCBI): domain Eukaryota; kingdom Metazoa; phylum Chordata; class Amphibia; order Anura; family Hylidae; genus Phyllomedusa; species Phyllomedusa bahiana. The sequence goes on along the minus strand of JAODAL010005568.1, from coordinate 19,684 downwards.
ACAAAGCCCTGCCCAAAAACGGGACATAGCCATAGGTGCCCCAATTCACTTTACAGAGACCAAATTTGACCTTTGTTTTAATTTCCTCAGCCCAGTTTCTCAAAAGGAAAATTAAAGGTTATAATGGTTTTTTCCCCAAAAACCCATTGGTTACCAGTTTAAAAAAGGCCCAAGGGGGGTGTTAAAACCAACAAAAAACCCCTTTTTCTTTCCACACACAATTTTCAGAGGATTTCCAGATGGTTTTTGGATTTTCAAACCCCTCAGAAACCGACGGCAACCCCCCCACATAGACCTCAACTAAAAACCATCAGTTCCCTGAAACATTCAAGGCCGGGGGTTTTCCACATCCAAAAAACCTAGGGGGCCACATGTTGAAAAGGGCTTGGTCTAAACTTTTTTTTTTTCCCCCCAAAAGATACCAATCCAAACCAGGTTTACCTCAACGCCCCCTTTTTTCTATAGGTCCTAAAAAAGAAAAGGGCGCTCTATTTGGGTTTAGGGGGCAACAAAAAAAAGCCCTAGCCCCAAGAATTTTTCAACTTTCCCCCCTCAAAATCCACATTGAAAACCGAACAAATCTCGTAGGTTTTGGGATTCAGAACCCAAACGAGATTAGGTAGTTTCACACCTTAAATTCCCCGCGTATTTCCACGCATTTCGCAGCTATTGCCCTTTAGGGCTGTCTAAAGAGAGCAAGGGATTATTCTTCTCCCCCCGCATGTACAACCAAAATCTTATTATACCGCGGGGGGAAAACACATGTCAACTTTAAGGGGGGAATACGCTCGCTATAATTTTGACAATTGGGGCCGGGCACCGGCCGCCCGCCCCTCCGGCTTTGGTTTAAACTTGCGATCCGCTGGTTCCAAACACCCGGTGTACTGCGGGCCTAATGGCCGCAATAAGATTGAACAACCCCTATCGTGTGGACACGGGCTTTGGGGATGTTCACAAACCACGGGGCGCGAACCGATCAGCGCCACACTATCCTGCTTTTGAAAGAATACCTGGCGGCCCCACTTTCAACTACGCCCCTTATTTTTTGTTTTCCCCGTGCGTATTTGCGGGAATGAATAACACTCCTTTTTTTCTACGGTGATAGAAAACACGCTGGGGAATAGGGCGGCTTAATCAACACAGGGTGTATTTTTAAACCCGAATCTGGGGGGGTGTACCTTGGGCACTTGCAGCGAAATTACCCCCTGAAAAACATGTGGAACATCTCTTATATTTTTTTCTCAGATCTTTCCCTAGGGGTAAAACCACGCGGTGCAACGAGGTCCCCATAATTTCCGGCACAATACGGTACTTTTGAAAGAAGCCGGGCCACATGTACTCAAAAAAATGCAATCCCCTCCCTTCAGACGCCCCTTTTAACGAGCCACAGTGGTGCCGGAAATAAAGCGTTTTATAACACCAATGGTGCTATGTTTTTACCTTTTTTTGGGGGCCCGATTTTGGTGCAATTACCCTCGCAGTATAAAATACCCTTAACGTACCCTAATGATAACGCATTGTTATTTGCACGTCCTTATTTGATATTTTTTGGAAAAAATTTTAATTAAAATTAATTAAAAAAAAAGATCATGACCACACATTTTTAGCGAGGCATCCCCAAAAAACCATGACTGACATATGCCACTTAGGCCTTCCCCAAAGGGGGACCCCACCATCAGACTGTGGCGTAGCCTATCAAAAATATACCATCCATGTCTATGGTGGGGGAACCCCTTTTTAATAGTCCTTCATTTATATCCTTTCCTGGTTTTTTGGCCCTTTAAAACCTGCTCTAAAACCAGTGTGTGAATCCCCCCAAGAAACCCCAACAAGTAATGGGGCAACAAAAAACCTGTGTAATTCTTAGGATGTTCACAAGGCATATTCGGGGGACGTGGGGGGCAAAAAAACCCAGTTTTTTTTTAGAAGTACCCTAATGGGCCCTACTTTTAAAGGGCGGGGCTGGCCCCATTCACCCCCCAATCCATACGGTTTAAACGCCGCGAAGAAGTGACATGTCACTTTCCCCACCCGCATACAATACACGAATTTTTCCGAGGGAGACGGGCGTAACTCACAGCTCTCTATAAGGCTATTCACACGGTGATTGCATCGCATTGAACGGCGGCAATACACGTGTGCTTCGGTACTTCGTTTATCACGCGTACTCCTAAGTTTTTGGGAGCCCCGGGGCCCCATAACTGCATTACTCGGGCGCAAAGCACCGCAAAAAAAGTGAAATGTCGCTTACCCCCGCCATACAACACATCGTTTTTTCCGCATGGGGAGGAGGGGGTCATCCGTGTTCTCTAGAAACTATGATTACCGAATTCAAACCATTCGCCCGTATTAAAGCGCAAATACGCAGTGAAATGCGACCGCAATTACGCGTGTGAACATACCTTTAAAAACAGAATTAAACCCCTAATGCGGGGGCGCATTTTGGGCTAAAAAAGTGAAATCGCGACAAATGCACCCCACAATTACGTTTTTGTTAAAAACCCTTTAAAGGTTAAATAAGGGTAGTTCACAGGCGTAAAACAGACGATTTCAGTCGTACACGTGCGCATACTCCACAATACGCCTGTTATTCAAAGTACCCTGGCCAGGAACCATTGACACAGACTTTCCTGCGCATCAGCGCCCGGGAAAAAGTGACAGCCAATTCTTTCCCTGCACGTATTGAAAGGGAGGTGTTCGGAGCTCCAAATGAAGCTAAGGAAAAAAGATAATTTTCAGGGGACATTCGGCCCTACTGCAGTGCAATAAAGCACAGAATTTCGCCCTGCAAATATCCGTGTGAACATACCCTTTCACTAGAGGCAGTATCATCTGTTCATAATTCGGGGCAGGGTTGCATTTTCCGTTTTGACCTTTCACCACTTATCAGTTGGCTTATTTATACCACTAACGCGGGCCAAATTTCCCCCTGCATATTTGACCACACAACCACGCCCCTCCCCACAGCCACACCCTTTCACCAAATCCCCCCCCAAGGTCACAAGTATCAAAACCTTTGAAAAAACATGAAAAACATTGGGGAAAGCACGGACGACACTATTTTTGGGGCAAACTGGCCAGATTCTCGGCCAGCTTTTATAGTCCGGGGCCAATGCCGGGGGCAAGTCCCTTTAACAAGACCCCAAAAAATACCCGGAATAAAGGAAAAATCCGAGGCCGGCACAACTCAAATTTTAGACAAACAAAGGCTTCATTTTGGGATGGCTTTAGATCCCGGGCGCGCCGCTCGCAATATTTTTTTTCTCCCCCGTCTCTGAAGAGATTTAGATTTTAGGACGGAGACAGTTTCATCTAAAAGACAAAACTAATGACCAATTTAATCCCACTCCATTACAGGGAATAATGAAAATCCTTCACTTTTACAGAAATTAATTAGCGCGCCTGCAAACAACAACGCAGGAGGGAAATTTCAGATCCCAAAATACAACCCTCCCAAATCACGATGGGTTTTGTGAGTAACAGAAAGCCCCAAGAGGAAATCCGACAACTCCCGCAAACTTCTAGAACATTTCTTTGTAGTCAGGAACTAAAAGCAGATGTGGGAAATTTATATATCCCTACAAAAGGTTTTTTTTTTAAAAAACAGTTTACGTGGGCACTCTGCTATCATTTTGGAGGGCCCCCTGAGCATTACTGTGGGGCACCTGGGTATCTTATGGAGTCCTCTGAAAAAATCACGACGGGGGGGGCACTCTGGGGTATCATTATGGGGCCCCTGAAACATTACGGTGGGGCACCTGGGTTCATTTTTAAAGGGCCTCTAGAGTCACACTGTGGGGGCACTCTGGGTATCATTAAGGGTCCTGAGCTTTAAGACGTGGGGCACTCTGGCTATCATTATGGAGTCCTCTGATACAGTCACTGACGGTGGGGCACTCAGGCTATCATTATGGGAGGTCCTCTGAGCAGTCACTGGACTGTGGGGGCACTCTGCCTATGTTCATTTATGGAGGTCCTTGAGCAGTACTGACTGTGGGGCGCACGCTTTGGCTATCCATTATGGGGACTCTTCTTGAGCAGTCACTGGACTGTGGGGGCACTCTTGGCTATCATTATGGGGATCCTCTGAGCAGTCACGCTGACTGTGGGGGCACTGTTGGCTTTCATTATGGCAGGTCCTCTGAACAGTCAAAGACGGTGGGGGCATCTCTGGGCTATCATTATGGAGGTCCCTGAGCGAGCGCACGCTGACTGTGGGGACATCTGGCATATCATTATGAGGATCCTGCTGAGCAGTGTCACTGATGTGGGGGGCACTCGTGGCTATCCATTATGGGGGATCCTCTGAGTCAGTCACTGACTGTGGGGGCACTCATGGCTATCATTATGGTGTGATCTTGACAGTCACTGACTGTGGGGGCACTCTGGCTATTCATTATGGAGGTCACTCTGAGCAGTCACTGACTGTGGGGGACACTCTGGCTATCATTATGGAGGTCCTCTGAGCAGTCGCTGACTGTGGGGCACTCTGGCTATCATTATGAGTCCTTGAGCGTCGCTGACTGTAGGGGCACTCTGGTATCATTACAGGGTACTCTGAGCAGTCGCTGACTTGTGGGGGCACTTGGACTATCATTACCAGGGGTACACTGAGCGTCACTGACTGTGGGGGCATCTCTGGGCTATCATTTCAGGGGTACACTGAGCAGTCACTGACTGTGGGGGCACTTGGCTTTCATTAGCAGTGGTACACAGGCGAGCAGTCATCTGACTGTGGGGGCGACTCTGGCTCTCAGTTACAGGGGTACACTGAGCAAGTCTGTCTGTGGGGCAGCTTCAGTGGCTATCATTACAGGGGGTACAATGAGCAGTCACTTGTCTGTGGGGGCACCTCTGGCTATCATTACAGTGGGTACAATGAGCAGTCACTGACTGGTTGGGGGCACTCTGGGCTCTCATTATGGGGATTCCTTGAGCAGTCTAATGACTGTGGGGGCACTCGGGCTATCACTTTCATGGAGGATCCTCTGAACAAGTCAATGACGGTGGCGGGGCATCTCTGGCTCATCATTATGGGGGTCCTCTGGAACAGTCACTGACCGGTGGGGGCATCTGGCTATCATATGTAGGTCCTCTGAGCAGTCACTGGACTGTGGGGGCACTCTGGCTATAATTATGGAGGTCCTCTGAGCAGTCACAGACTGTGGGGGCACTCTGGCTATCATTATGGTGGTCCTCTGAACAGTCACTGCCGGTGGGGGCATCTGGCTATCCATTATGGAGGTCTCTGAGCAGTCACTGACTGTGGGGGCACTCTGCCTATCATATGGAGGTCCTCTGGAGCACTGCTGTGGGGGGCACGTCTGGCTATCATTATGGGGATCCTCTGAGCATTCACTGACTGTGGGGGCAACTATGGCTATCATAATGGGGATCCTCTGAGCAGTCACTGGGACTGTGGGGGCTCTCTGGCTATCATTATGGGGGCCCTCTGGCAGTCACTGACTGTGGGGACTCTTGGCTATCAGTATGGAGGTCCTCGGAGCAGTCAAAACTGACTGTGGGGGCACTTGGCTATCATTATGGGGGTCCTCTGAGCAGTCACTGGATGTGGGGGCACCTCTGGCTTTCATTATGGAGGTCCTCTGAGCTGTCACTGACGGTGGATGGGCACTCTGGGCTATCTTTATGGGGGCCCTCTGGCAGATCACTGACTGTGGGGGCACTCTGGCTATCATTATCGGAGGTCCTTGAGCTAGTCACTGACTGTGGGGGGGACTCTGGCTATCATTATGAGGTCCTCTGAGGCTGTCACTGAATCGTGGGGGCACTCTGGCTATCATTATGGAGGTCTCTGAGCAGTCACTGACTGTGGGGGCACTCTGGACAATCATTATTGGAGGTCCTCTGAGCAGTCACTGACGTGGGGGACTCTGGCATATCATTATGGAGGTCCTCTGGCAGTCACTGACTAGTGGGGGCTCTCTGGCTATCATTATGGGGGCCCTCTGAGCAGTCACTGACTGTGGGGGCACTCTGGCTATCATTATGGGGGTCCTCTTGAGCGTCACTGATTGTGGGGGGCACTCTGGCTATCATTTATGGGGTCCTCTGAGGCCGTCACTGATCTGTGGGGGCCACTTGGCTATCATTATGGGGGGCTCTGATGCAGTCCACTGACTGTGGGGGCACTCTGGCCTATTCTTATGGGGATCCTCTGAGCAGTCACTGATGTGGGGGCACTCCGGGCTTATCATTATGGAGGTTCCTCTGAGGCAGTCACTGACTGTGGGGGCACTGCTGGCTATCATTATGGAGGTCATCTGAGCAGTCACTCTGACTGTGTGGCACTCTGGCTCCATCATTATGGAGGTCTTCTGAGCAATATCTGATGAAGGGGCACTCTGGCTATCCATGTATGGAGGTCCTCTGAGCAGTCACTGACTGTGGGGGCACTCTGTCTATCATTATGGTAGGTCCTGCTGGTGCGTCATGACTGTGGGTGGCACGCTCTGGCTATCATTATGGGGGTCTCTGAGCAGTCACTGATGTGGGGGCACTCTGGCTATCATTATGGGGGTACACTGAGCAGTCACTGACTGTGGGGGATAGACGTCCAGCTTTGATAATGGCAGTGGGTTACACCTGTGGGGGAGGGGTTGAAGCATGACACTTTTACCCCACGGTTCACCCCCATCTCATGCCATCGTTATGGAGCGAGAAGACGCAGAAACAGGACACTCGAGCCAGCAGCCGCCTCCATGACCACATGTACTCGCAGGGTACGACAATACCTTCCTATTACGCCTAGCTTATGCCCGCAGAGGGACAGCCGATCTCTCCGCAACAGAAACACGGTGGAGCGTGAGCTAGCTCCAGTCATGCTGGCCGCTGATTGGTTGTGTTGTGGAGATAAGGCTGACTGTGTGCTTTAGTTCGCGTGATTTGGTGGCTGAGCGTCTGAAGCGGTTTAGTCCTATGTGGCTGCGCAGCTGATTGGTGAGGATCCGTGGGAATAATGGTACCTATGTATGCTGCGCGCTGATTGGTTTGCACCTCGGGATCGACGGAGTCCTGTGTGCTAGCACGCTGATTGTGCCTGGAATAGGCTGCCTGTGTGCTGCTACGCTGATTGGCTGTAGCTTCAATCACCTTGATTGCTAGTGGTAACAAGAGTAAGGGGAGGCGAAGCTCTGGTTGCGCGAGTCAAAGGGTCAGGACCCCGCGCGTCCCATTAGTAATATGGCGGGAGCAGGAAAGCAATGTAACTTGTAATGAGCTATGTGGTATAAGGACCAGCATATATTGTCCCCTGCTGTGTTAATTTAATATACATGACTAGAATATGCTCAGTGCAGTGTGTTAGGCCATGTTCACACCTGGAAGATTTCCACCTTGAAATCGATTCCATATTGACAGTCAATGGAAAATCGCATGTTGCGCAAGTGTTCCTACGACGCTCTTATTTTTCTGTGTGGTTTCCAAACAGGTCCAAAAACTTTTGGGTCGTAATTCGGAAATTTATCTATTGATGTCAATGAGACGCGTTAAAAGAAAAGAATAGAAAAAAACATTTGGGTTTGAGATCCCTAACCCAACTTTTTTTATGTTGTCTTCTTGATAATCTAGGAGTCGGATGGTTCACTGGCGAAGGAGGAAGAGCCCATAAGCTCAGGTTAAATCAGGGCTGGTGCGAGTGCAGGCTTGTTCACATCGGGGCACGTTGCGATCGCTGTAGAAGAGCTCCCGCTGTTGGCTAATTTTTGCGCTTCTGTTTAGAGTCTTGACCTACTGCGGGCTCTGTTTTAGACTAAGGGTTTGGTCACACCGCTCATTCAGGCTTGTTTTGGGGTGCGTGTTTTGCACAAATACCAAAGCTGTAGATCAGAGTCGGTGACCATTTTTGGTGGAGGTTGGAGTCGTTATAAAATAGTCCAACTCCAATAATATATAATAAATTGGGTATAGTTAGGTCAGTGCAGGATGTGCTGAATATTTTTTCATAGAGTGTTTGGGAAAATTCGGAAATATCCTATAACGTCTGTTCTGCTTCCTGATTCTAAGGATCTCTGCTTTTTCACCCCCTTAAGGACCCAGCAGTTTTGGCCTTCCTGACTCAGCCCTATTTTTTGAAATCTGGCTTGAGCTCATCTTTATGTGAGAATAACGTTTTGACACTTTTACCAATCCATGTGATTCTGAGATTGTTTTCTCGTTGACACATTGTGCTTTAAGTTAGTAAGAAAATCTTTATCCATACAATCCTTGTTTTTTGTTGAAAAATATCAAAATTTCATGAAAATTGAAAAATCTTGATTTTGAAAGTGCCAAAATTCTGCTGTACAAAACAGATAATTATTCACCGAACAAAATAGTTTATAACTAGCATTACCATATGTCCAATATGGGTTGGCATCATTTTTTAAAGTCCTTTTTTTATGACATTAGAGGCTTAGAAACTTTAGTAGTAAATTTCTTACATTTTCAAGATATATTTATCAATATACATTTTTTTAGGGACCAGTCACAGTTCTGAACGTGTCTTTGACGCGTGGTGTATGTTAGATACCCCAATAAATGACTCCATCTAAGAAAACTAGACCCTTAAAGTATTTACAAAAGTGTTCAGAAAGTTTGTTAGCCCTTTAGGTATTTCACAAGAAATTTAAAGCAAAGTGGAGGAGTAGAAATTTCAAAAAAAAATTTCACTATTTTTGCAGATTTTCAATATGTATCATTTATTCACTGGAATTCGTATAAATGTGACTGTAAAAGCAATGTAATATATTGTCCCGCCCAGGTCTGCCGTTTTTAGAAATATCCCGCACATATGTGGGCCCTAGTGCATTTTTGGTCACCCATAAGCCCGAATAGGAGGAGCTCACTACGGACTCTGGGGTTCATTTTCATATCTATTTTAATTTAGGCCGCCATTTCAGGTTTGAAGAGGCCCTAAGGTGCTAAAACTTAATAAAAACACCCTAAAAAGACCCCATATTGGAAACTATTACCTTAAGGTATATATACAGGTGTGTAGTGGAGTTATATCACAATTTTTTTTAAGCATTAGGCTGTGCAAAATTAAAAACATCAATTTTCTTAAATAATCTGCATTTTAGCTTTAAAATGTTTAATTTTTACAGGAATCTGGAAAAAAAGAACCCAATACTTTGTTGAGCAATTCTTCCAAAGTTCGGCAATACCCTACATGTGGGATGTAAACTGCTGTTTGGCGCATGGCAGGCGTACAAGGGAGGGGGGGGGGGGGGGGGGGGGAGAGCGTCTATTTGGCTTTTGAAACGCAGATTTTGGTGGGGCCATGTGCGCATTGCAAAGCCCCCAAAGACCAGAACAGGTGAATTTATTCCAGAAGTCCGCCCCATTTTAGATCAACACCCCTCAGGGGATCTCATCTAGGGGTGTATTGTGCATTTTGGGTGCACAGGTGTTCCATCGTTTTTTTTAGCGATGGGGCATGAAAATGGGGGGGGGGGGGGAAACGCAGTTCCGCCAGTGTTTTTTGGGCTTCCATTTTACAGCGTTCGCCGGGCCAGTTAAATTGATGTGATAACTTTACTTTGGGGGTCGCGTACAATATGCAATGGTACTAAATTTTATATAGTTTTTTATGTTTTATTACTTTTACACAATAGATAATAGGTCTATAAAAAATAGCGTTTTTATGTTGTCCTAAGATTCTGACAGGTCATAACTTTTTTATTTTGCTGTGTGCAGTTAGCTGTAGTAGTGCCTTTTTTTTTTGGGGGGGGGCGGGGGAGGGGTGAATTGATGCTTTGGATTGGTACCATTATGGGGTGCTCTACATCACTTTGTTCACTTTTATTAAGGTTTTTGTGAGGCGTTTGAACAAAATACGCATTCCTGGTAGTTTTTTATTTTTTATAGCGGTCACTCTGCGTTAGATATCACATGTTAGCTTTACTCAGCATGTCGATACGATTAACAGCATGACCATTTGTATATATTTTTAAATTTTTTTACTGCTTTATATAATAAAAAAACTTTTATTCAAACAGGAAAAACACATTTTTGCATCGACATAGTCTGAGAGCCATAACTTTTTTTATTTTTCGCTGGTATGGAGCTGTATAAAGGTTGTTTATTTTTTGACGGGGATGAGTGACGTTTGATTGGTATCACTTTGGGGGGACAAGACCTTTTGATCAGTTTTAAATCTGTTTTTTGGAAGGCAGAGTGAAGAAAATACTGCCAATCCTAGTAGTGTTTTTATTTTTTAACAGCGCTACTCTGCAGTATTGTAAAAAGTGCTTTACTCTGTGGGTCGATACGGATTACGGGCGATACGTAATTTATATAGTTTTTTTATGTATTGAAGCACTTTGAAAAAAAAAAAAGTGTTTTAGTGTGTAAAAGAATGATTTTTGCATAGCTGTCTTCTGAGAGCCATAAACTTTTTTATTTTTCCGTATCAGAGCTGCTGCTCTTAGGACTTTTTGTTTTTTGCGGGATGTAACTTGGACTCGTTTTAATTGGTACAACGGTTTTTAGGGGTTTTGATCACTTTTATTCCATTTTATGTTCTGCGGGGATGACAATAATCTTAAATTCTGTGATTCTGTTTTTTTTGGGTTTTTTTTTTACGCCGTTCACCGTTTTTCGGGTAAATTAACATGACAGATTTATAGGGTCAGGTCGTTACGCACACGGCAAATACAAATATAGGGTTCTTTATTTTGATCTTTTTGGGGGCGATTGGCGTTTGTAAGGGGAAGGGCGGTGTAGTGTTTTTTTTTATTTTTCGTGTTTGTGTTATTACTTGTTTTCACTTTTTTTTACTTTTTTTTACTTTTTCACATTATTTTTTTACTTTTCCCTATAGATTGAATGAGAGATCTTTATATTCCTATTCAATAGGAAGCAATGCACAGCTGTGTGCTATGGACTGGTTCCTATGAGCAACTGTCAGTCACGAGCCGGCCATGCCCACAGGGCACGGACGGTCATCGTGAAGTCACAGACAACCCGAAGGCATTCCTGTCCCTACGTGCTGTCTGTCAGAGGGCAGGAAGGCTGCACGGATCCAAGCGATCTTCCTCCTGCGTTATCTCTTAGTTATTGCGACCCTGATGGTTGAGATATATTAAGGGGTTAACCGCCCCCTCTACCCTCCTCCTCACGGAGTGATGCGGATCGGGGCCGATCGCGCGGGTGAGTCAGCTGTAATATACCACCCCTGCGCGATCGAACTGCGAGATATCTCGGCTTTAGAGTTCGCGCGATCCTCAGGACGTATGCATACGTCCAGGGCGTGAACCCCAACGACGTCTGGACGTATGCATACTATCCAAGGTCGAGAGGGGATTACATGGAGATGAATGTGACTGCGCTTTCTGTACAGCGCTCAGTAGTGAAGCTCCTCAGCTAGAGTTCAGAGGTAAGTAATGGCTGCACCCATCTCAGAACCAGGGGCTGCAAAGTGGGGAGTCGGGGAGTCAGAGTCAGGGAGTTGGTGTCCAGTTGGATAAAGTTGGAGTTAGGGAAATTAAGCAGTCGGGTTGTGTTAGTGGGATGTCATGGAGTGTGGTGTCCATATTGGTGGAGTTAGAGTTGGGAAATTGTAGGAGTAGGTGCATGGTGTCTGGTGTCCATTTTGGCGGAGTTTGGAGATGGGATGTCCATTTTGTGGGAGTGGCGTTGTGCAGTTGGGTGTCCATTTTGGTGGAGTTGGAGTTGTGGAGATGGGTGTCCATTTTGGTGGAGTTGGAGTTGTGGAGATAGGTGTCCATTTTGGTGGAGTTGGAGTTGTGGAGATGGATGTCCATTTTGGGGGAGTTGGAGATGTGCAGATGGATGTCCATTTTGAGGGAGTTGTTCGTTGGTGTCCATTTTGGGGAGTTGGCAGTTGGGTGTCCGATTTGGTGGTGTCGGAATTAGGGAAATAATGAGGAGTCGAGCATGGAATCGGTATACCAGTTTTGTCTGCAGTTGAGTTGGACTAAGGGTGAAATTGAGGAGTCGGAGTTGTGGAGATGGCGTGTCATTTTGGTGAGTTGGAGTTGAGATTGGATGTCCATTTTGGGGGAGTTGGAGCTGTAGAGATGGATGTCCATTTTGGGGGAGTTGGAGTTGTGGAGATGGATATCCATTTTGGCGGAGTTGTAGTTGGGTGTCCATTCTGGTGGAGTTCGGAATAGGTAAAATGAGGAGTCAAGAGCGATGAATCGTACCTATTTTGGCGGAGTTTGTAGAAGAGCTGGGACTAAAGGGAAATTGTGAGTCGGAGTTGTGGAGATGGGTGTCCATTGTGAGTGGAGTTGGAGTTGTGGAAGATGGATGGCCATTTTGGGGGAGTTGGAGTTGTAAGAGGAGGATGGTCACATTTTGGGGGAGATTGAGGATGTGGAGAAGGAAGATGTAAGCCCGTTTTTGGGGGAGTTGGAGATGTGGAATGGATGCGTCGCCATTTTGGGGGTTTGGAAGATGTGGAGATAGGATGTCACATTTTGGGGGAGTTGAGATGTGGAGATGGGTGCGTCCGAATTTTGGCTGGAGTTGGGAGTATGTGTGAAGATAGGTAGTCCATTTTGGGAGGAGTTGGAGTTGTAAAGAGGATGCGATGTATTTTTGGTGGAGTTGGAGATTGATGGAGATGGATGTGCCATTTTGGGGGAGTTGGATGTGTGGAGAATGGATGTCCATTTTGGGGGAGTTGGAGTTTGTGAGAGGACGATGTCCATTTTGGGGGTGTTTGGAGTTGTGGAGATGGATGTCCATTTTGGGGGCGTTGGAGTTGTGGAGTTGGGTGTCCATTTTGGGGGAGTTGGAGTTGTGGAGATGGATGTCCATTTTGGGGGAGTTGGAGTTTTGGATATGGGTGTCAATTTTGGTGGAGTTGGAGTTGCTGGAGTTGGGGTGTCCATTTTTGGGGATGTAGAGTTGTGGGATGGATGTCCTTTTTGGGGTGTTGGAGTTGGGGGGATGGATGATCCATTTTGGGGGAGTTGGAGTTGTGGAGTTGGGTGTCTATTTTGGGGGAGTTGGAGGTGTGGAGTTGGGTGTCCATATTGGGGGAGGTGGAGTTGGGTGTCCATTTTGGGGGAGGTGGAGTTGGGTGTCCATTCTGGTGGAGTCGGAATTAGGGAAAATGAGGAGTCAGAGCCATGGAGTCAGTGTCCATTTTGGTGGAGTTGTAGTTGGGTGTCCATTTTGGTGGAGTTTGAGCCCATTTTGGTGGAGTTGGAGTTGAAATTAGGGAAATTTCAGAGTCGGAGGTTTGGCTTACCGACTCCACAGCCCTGCAAAATACGCCCCAAAATACACTTCAAACGGTGGTCTATGCAGTTTTTGTCAATTCCTATGTTAAAAAAAAAAAAAATGTGGCCGTTTTTTCTGGAGTAAATTTAAGATCCCCGTCAACTCTTCAGTGGTTTACACCAGTAGAATCCCTATAGAAACAATAGTGGAGCGTATTTTCGTCGTGAAAATGCTGCACCATACGCTCCATAGTTTGCAAAAAATACACTTCCAAATATGCCTCTAATCATGAATATTTTAAGCTTTTTTTGAAACGTAAATTTACACTTCTAAATTACATAGTATGAACATACCCTAATAGTTGGGTTACCTTGCACTAGAATTCTACGCAAGGATTTTGTTGCAGAATGTCACACCAAAGCCTCGTTCCTTTCTCTAGAGTCCCGTCTACCTTTTGCTTTTGCAGGTTGGATGCATAAAAGGCATGGTACAATGTGCCACGGTACGTCACTTTTTGGCACATGAATGGACGGTGAGACGTACCCGACGCGCGCTATCACTTATTTCTTTAGATCAGTTTTGTTGCACAAAATGTCACAAAGGAAACTAAATCCAACCAAAGCCCTCACGTGCAGATTTGATGGAGTGCACCCGGGCTCGTTTATAAAACTTTCATTTGTAATCCTAGCCCGGGTACGGATTGGAGGGTGTCATGTTCTGCCCCTTCCCTATGGGTCATAGAGAGGGTCGGCACTACAACAAGAACAGCTGATAAAAACAGCTGCTTCCCTCAAGACGGGTCCTCGGATAAATGTGACGCCGTATCCGACCTGGCCATCGAGGTTGCAGGCGCTCTGCACCTACCAAATATTTAACCCGTTGGGAAAAACCTTAGAAAGGGCAAAACATGAGGTTGATTGTTTCAGGATGATGCTGCCGTTCTTCTACTCCAGGCACCGAGAGGGAAACTAAGCGCTACTGGTAAAAGGGATGCAGACCCTCATCGGGCCCCATCTGAAACATCCCAAATGCCCAGATATACTGACCCCTGACAGAGCAGGACTAGCATTCCTCATAATACAGCCTAGCTCTCATTTCATAGCCTTGGCTTATGCCTCCTCTTATGCTTCCACTTTCTCAGCATTTTGCATTGTAATCATTCTTTAGCTCGGGTCTATTTTAACGCTTCCCATTAATGGGGCATGCTTGAAGTCAAATTTTCCTTGGATATAAAGAATCTTTTCATTGCCCAGTGTGTACTTTATGACAGACAAATGCTGTGGTCCTCTCACCACCAGTGGAGGAGAAAATTGTAAAGCAGTGTCGGGTGTTGGGACCTATAGGGCAGATTTTCACCCTCTGTCAAATCCCTTAAATGCTGCAGTTGCATCGACTATAGACTATAACTATCTTTAACACCGACAGTAGCAAGAGGTTAAATGGCCAGTATCAAAGTAAACTCTGGTCCCAGTCATTAGAGCAGGACTCTGGCATCTCCGAGGAAGTCTCAGGAGCTTGGGTGCCAGCATGCTGCAGATGACAATCTTTGGCTGTAGGCTCAGACTGGCCCACAGGGAAATAGGGAAAACCTTTGGTGGTCCCCTGAGCATGGCAGACCTGGGGTTTCCTTTAAACTACATATACATCCTTGGAAGAGGCAGAAAAACAGAGAGAAAGAGGCTAAAATGAAGACACGTGAGTTTTGAGGCATGTGCAGTAGCTCGTAGGGTGGGCACCAAGAATCCATCTCATGGTGGGGTCCCGCAGAACCATCGCTCCAATGGGTGTGGTCCCCAAGATGTAGACCATCTCCACTGGTGGGGTCCCTGAACCATCTCCACTGGTGGGTCCCCTGAACCATCTCCACTGGTGGGTCCCCTGAACCATCTCCACTGGTGGGTCCCCTGAACCATCTCCACTGGTGGGTCCCCTGAACTATCTCCACTGGTGGCCCCCAGAATCATCTCTACTGGTGGCTCCAAGAATCATCTGCACTGGTGGCTCCAAGAATCATCTCCACTGGTGTCCCCAAGAAATAACCCCACTGGTGGCCCAAGAATAATCTCTAATGTGGGACCCAGTACTATCACCCACTGGTGAGGCCCCCAGAACCAACTCTCCACTGGTGGCTCCAAGAATTCAGCTCTCCATTGGTGGCCCCAGAAGTCATAACTCCAGATGGGTGGGCCCTGAATGCAAATTTACCTCTATAAACACAGTCTTCTTTTCTGCACTCGTGTCACCTCCTCTCCCGATGATCCCGGCCGATGACCTATCGACATTTCATTGTTCTACATGAACTCGCAGCTATTCACAGCGAGCAGCGGGTCTCTGTTCTGATATAAACGGCTCGTGGACGCTAGCCCTGTTGTTGATTGCTGCAGGTGATCATGTGACTACTGATTGTAGTCGGGCATACCGGGAATGGTGGTGATGCTGGAACGATGTGGATGCTAAAATGCGAGTTTTTGGGAGGGGCAATTTTATACCGGCAAGCATTTAAAATAATTTAAAACCTCCTTCGAAACAAAAACAGAGATGACACGAGGCGGTCACATCTTAAAAATATATAAAAGAAAGTAGCATTAACCTCCATCCCACATACTGCTTGTCAATCACTTCATGTGAGCTGGGTGAGCAGGACTCTCTCTCTTCTGCGAGAGTATTTACTTGCTTTTTACCACTGAAATCATGCTCCATTAGTCATACTAGTGAAGAAATAAGTATTTCAACCCTTGTGACTGTGTAAGTTTGCCACTAGTCAAAGACAGGAACAAGTCTATAACTTTTAAGGTAGGGTTTATTGTAACATTGAGAGATAAGATATCCAAATAAAATCATAGAAAATCCACATTGTATAAAATGATATAGAAATTTATTTGCAATTTGCGCAGTGAGGAAATTTGATCCCTCTGGAAAACATGGCTTAATTCTGTGGTAAACACCTTGTTGGCCAAGCACAGCAGTCCAGACGTGTTTTTGTAGTTGTTGATGAGGTTGTTTTTTCGGCGGGACAGCACAAGCCTGAAGGTAATTTTGGTCCACTCCTCTTGCAGATCATCAGCAAGGGTTCATAATAATTATCTTCCTTCACTGTATAGACAACTATATATTCAGCGCTTTCTCTATCACAACACTGTTAGGGTAGAATTAAACGCCACTAGACAAGTTCCCTTTAAGACATAGTTACAATAGACTTTTCCAATATAATGTAAGTATAGAGGGCCACCTAATCCGCTGTCGATGGTTTCTGATCTCGGGCTCTTTAAGTGATATTTTTCTTTCTTTTTTGGTTTGTTTCCCTTCTCCTTCTCCTTCGTGGAAACACAAGAACCATGGGGACTTCCTCAGTGGCAGCGCCGCTCCGCCGTATGATCAGGCGTTCTCGGAGGCTGTAATCCCACAGTTATATTTAGGGTAAATCCGAGCCGTATGCGGAGCTTGCATTTGGAGAAAATCCATTTTAGCTATGAGACGATCTGTAATAAATCGCCTGTATCCATTTACTAGAACAAGGCCTGAGACTCGAGTTGTTTCAGGACACGGGCAAATTCATCAACAGGGTGCAAGATCTGCTGCAGGGTGCCCCAGGAGAGAGAGCACTGCCCTGGGAGAAAAAGTGGTGCCCCGGGAAAGAGACTGCTACCCAGGCAGAAAGATCACTTGCAAAGAAAAGACTGCTGTCTGGGGAGAGAGAGTGCTGGCCCAGGAGAGAGCGCTGCCCTGGGAGAAAAAGTGATGCCCCAGGAGAGAGAGCATTGCTCTGGGAGAAAAAGTGATGCCCCGGGAAAGAGAGCACTGCCCCGGGAGAGAGAGCGCTGCCCCGGGAGAGAGAGCGCTGCCCTGTGAGAGAGACTGCTACCTCAGGGGAGAGACATCTTCTCTCAGAGAAAGAGACTGCTGCTTCAGGAAAAAGACTGCTACCTGAGAGAGAGAGACCCTTGCCTGCTAAAGAGACTAATGCTGTGGGAGAAAGACTGCTGCCCTGGGAGAGAGACTGATACCAAGGGAGAGACCACTGCTTCGCGTAAGAGACTGCTGCCAATGGAGAGACTGCTGCCCCCCCGAGAGAGACTGCTATCCTGAGAGAGACTAATGCGTTGGGAGAAAGACAACTATCCTGGGGAAGAGACTGCTGCCAATGGACAGACCGCTGCCTCAGGAGAGAGACTGCTACCCTGAGAGAGACCGCTGCCTCAAGAGAGAGACTGCTGCCAATGGAGAGACCGCTGCCTCAGGACAGAGACTGCTACGAAGGGAGAGACTGCTGCCTCAGGAGAGAGACTGCTATGAAGGGAAAGACTGCTGACAATGGAGAGACCGCTGCCTCAGGAGAGAGACTGCTATGAAGGGAGATACTGCTGCCAATGGAGAGACCGCTGCCTCAGGAGAGAGACTGCTATGAAGGGAGAGACTGCTGCCAATGGAGAGACCACTGCCTCAGGAGAGAGACTGCTATGAATGTAGAGACTGCTGCCAATGGAGAGACCGCTGCCTCAGGAGAGAGACTGCTACGAAGGTAGAGACTGCTACCAATGGAGAGACCGCTGCCTCAGCAGAGAGACTGCCGCGAAGGGACAGACTGCTGCCTGGACTGAAAGTCCGTTGACCCGGGAAAGAGACTGCAGCCCTGATAAAGAGACTGCAGCCCTGGTGTTGGTGAGTCTCCCTCATTACAAGTGGCAGCAGTTTATGGCGCTCACCTCCACACTGGAAGTGTCTCTAAGTTTTCGGAGAATGAGGTCGCGTGTGTGTCTTGGACGGGGATGAATCCACAGTCGCTTACAAACTCCACAAAGAAGCGATTACTCCCAGGGCTCCAGCAGAACAACAACGCGACCACAGAGCGGCCATGTTTGCTTTACCTGGTGGCAGCTTGTTACTTTCGCTGTCGGGACAATGCTTTGCTGTTGTTCTGACCGTAGGGATTTTGTTTTATAGAATTGTCCTCGATTCATTTGGGCCAAGATAAAGTTTGTTTTTATTTTAGGGGTTTTTTTTTTGTTTTTCGGTGTAAATTTCCATGAACCGGTTACACGAGAAGCCAAAGCCTCATTAACACAATGTAGCTGTGCCCAGTGTTAGTGTGAATTACATCACAAATCTTAATGCGCGGGTTTTAGCCCCAACATGTTTGATATCAGGATAATGCTACCTACATCTCGTCCTGTAACTTCCCTTACACCAGGTAGACTTCGTGCAGCCTCTCACTATTTGGTGCTTTTTAAAAAAAAAAAAAAAAAAAGTCTGTTAAAGAAATTATCATTTTTTTCTTTATTTTTATTCTTTATTGGAATATACAAATGAAACCAAAGTTATCCAGCAACATTCATCGCATCCGACAGAGACACTGGTGACAACCGTAGTGACTGACAGTAGCACATAGCAGACACTAAAACCCCTGCAAAACACTGCACTTATGGAATACTCAAAATACATTACTAAAATATAATAGAGGTTGTCAGTGCACATTTTGATCACATTGCATATGCCCACCTACCCCTCCAAGGTAACCTCATCAGGTAAGTCCCACCTACCGCTCCAAGGTAACCTCATCTGGTAGGTCCCACCTATGCCCACCTACCCATCCAAGGTAACCTCATCAGGTAGGTCCCACCTACCCCTCCAATTTAACCTCATCAGGTAGGTCCCACCTACCCCTCCAAGGTAACCTCATCAGGTAGGTCCCACCTACCCCTCCAAGGTAACCTCATCAGGTAGGTCCCACCTACCCCTCCAAGGTAACCTCATCAGGTAGGTCCCACCTACCCCTCCAAGGTAACCTCATCAGGTAGGTCCTCAACTCTAATGCCTAACAACAGAAATCCCACCAGTGATTCATAAATAGGACTGGTAATATAAGGTTAGATTATAGAATAATTAACAAAGCATCTATTACACCAAGTCTGTAGATCTGGGATAAAGGTAAAACATGATGTTTAACAATCTGGGATTAAACAAAAAGAAAAAGCGATAAACCTGACCCTACTCTATTCCTACCCAACTATCCCTAAACCTAGACGGACCACCTGTCCCAACAGGGGTGACCCCAACCTCTGCCGGGGCCCTAAATGGCCCTATAGAGGCAAATAGAGAAGTAAGTATAGGAATATAAACAAACAAAGAAGGTAGAGGTTCACCCTGGTAGGAATATAGTAGGGGCCAAAACAAAACCAAAAATAAGTGCAACGGGTGTGATTAAAAACTGTAAGGGTATGTTCACACATCTTTATTGACACTTATTTTGGGGTGAAATATGTCCCAAAACAAGCTTCAAAAATGTTCTATTGACTCCAATGTAAAATCAGTGTCATCGTTCAAAATACTCCAGTATTTTTCAGGCGTTTAGATGCCATCAAATACTAAAGTATAGGAAATAGAAATCCGCCTCAGGGGGTCCAGGTCATCTCCTCGTTGAAATTCGGCACTGCGCCAAAGATTTATCAAAAAGGCCCCGTGGGAAATTTTAATGAAGAAACTAAAACCC